>NDFZ01004812.1:1851-86576 GCA_002192655.3 Mamestra configurata
AAATAATTGACCTCTACGGACATATAAATTAACAAATATATGAACTCATAATGTCATAAGCTAACTATGAAAGAACATTAAAAACGAAGTATGTCTTGCGTTCAACACTGCGACCAACTATTATCATCGTCTAAATAATCATTGATTGAATAGTATGCCTTCGAACAAAGGTTAGATTTAACTTTAGCTTTAAACGAGTTAAAAGGCAGCTCAAGATAAGCCTGACATAGTGGTGATAGACCGATTAGCGCGCCGCACAATGATAGTCGATGTTACCATCCCGCATGACGAGAACCTCGTGAAGGCTGAGTAAGAGAAGCAAATCAAGTATCTCGACTTAGCACACGAGGTTGTCGACATTTGGAATGTGGACTCGGCTGTCATTGTGCCGATTGTCGTTACGACCAATGGCCTGATGGCCAAAAGCTTCGACGACCATCTGTCGAAGCTGGCGTTACGCGGTTGGATAAAGGGTGATACAGAAGGCAGTACTCCTCGATAGATTTGGAGCCCTAACCACCGGTAGCTTGGACCTTGCTCCCGACACCGGCGGACTACTGCTTTTTATATTTTTAAATGTTTTTTTTTTTAATGTGTGTGTTTTTTTTTTAAGAAATATTTAAAAATATAAATTAGTACGTAAGTGAAATGAATAAAGAGAATAATAATAATAACTTTATTTCGGACGCACAGATCCATAGCGTGTTAGTAACATATAAAAACAAAAACTTATTACCTAGTGTTAGTACCAATCAACCTCTTCACAAACTGCTGCACAATTGGAGAGCCGAGGCTCTCAGCTACCGTTTTCAGAATGCTGTTTTGACTGTCCCTCACTCTCCTCAGAAGCGACGCTGTTTTTTTGCGTATAATCGCATGGTTATGCTTTAGAAGTAACCCCGTAGTGATTTTTGAACAGCTACGCAAATTTACTTTAGCCTTATGTAAGTTAACCATGGTAACAGAAAAATAAACGGACTTGTATTTTGCCATGTGATTTCTCCGGAATTAGTAGACTAATATTAAGATTTTTTAATAATGATTTTTCACAAGGGACACTAACTAAAGCAACAACAGGTTATTTTTACCAAGTTCTTGTTTCTATCGTGTTCTTTACGGAATATATGAGCGGAATATTTTATGCAGTCGTGTAAAAACGCATTTATAATATAAATATTAATAATAAGATGTTAAAATTCACGTACCTAATTAAAGTTCGGGTAAATTTCCTGGTAAAAAAAATATATTGTTACAAAGAAGTCTCCGATTTTATTGTACAAACTGTAGGTAAACTAAAAATACTCTGCCTATTCCGATCATTGGTCATAAGTCATAAAATTAATATTTTTTTAAAGTTCCCTAAGAGAATCGCGGCGACGAAGATTATAAATGGCTTTGACAGCATGCTTTTGCAAAATAATCAATGTCAGCGGCCCGACCCCACAGCAAAATACCGTACGACATAATGGTGTGACAGTAACTAAATAGACCAAACGCGCGGTTACTATATCTGTTGATTGTCTTATCTTTCTAACAGCATAAGCGGCTAAGCTT
This sequence comes from Mamestra configurata, assembly GCA_002192655.3. Classification (NCBI taxonomy): domain Eukaryota; kingdom Metazoa; phylum Arthropoda; class Insecta; order Lepidoptera; family Noctuidae; genus Mamestra; species Mamestra configurata. The sequence continues at coordinate 3,406 of NDFZ01004812.1, forward strand.
AGCCGCCCGCAAAAGATGTAATGTGAGGTCCCTATTGCAATTTCTTGTCTAAAGTGATTCCTAGAAAAACCGTCTGATCAATAAATTTCAGTGTTTCTTAATTCAAAACTATGTCACATTCGTAACTTCTAACATTTGGTAGAGTAAATTTTGTTTTTTTTTTTCGTTTAGTAGGTACATACTAAGTTGTTTGCCGTAAACCAAAGTTGGACCTTATGAATAGAGTTATTGACGTCTTCAAGGTTTTGTGACCGTCGGTCTATCCTAAAGATCCCGAGTCTAAAACGACTGGCGCCGCAGCAAGCGATGTAGGTACACGTCCCTAATTTGTGGTATTTCGATTTATTTAGTCCTGTCTTTGAGAAAAAATGATAAGTTGAAGATGGAAGGTGCCATATTTCAAGACGTAGGTAGTAATCTGTTGAGTTCGCAGTATACACTGACAAGTTGAACTAACCTCATGATCGTGTAGAACAAAATAAAATTTGGTTGACCCAACTAAGGTGACCTCTGTTGGTGATTGGTTCCAACCGTGGAGCAGGCCTTTTTACGACTTTTGAAAAAACCGGCCAAATGCGAGTCAGACTCTCACATGAAAGGTTCCGTACTTATAACCCGAAAAAAAACACGTATGGGAGTCTGTGATGGGAGCCCCCTTAAACTTTTTAAATAATTTTCATGTGTTCTCATAGCGGCAATAGAATTTCACACTGTAAAAAATTCAATTCTGTCTACCTATTACGGTTCTTGAGATACAGCCCGCTGTCAGATAGACGGATAGACAGCGGAGGCTTAGTAATAGGGTTCCGTTGGTTAGGTACCCATCGGGCTCGGAACCCTAAAAATGAGACCTTAGACGAGCAACTCGGTCGTGCCTTAGCGCTGTTTTCTGGATGCTTCAACTATGGTCCTCAATCTTTGATCTGGCTGATTGTTGCCAAAAGTGGAGCACACTTAAATGAACCATTCGTATCTTTTTGGAGGTCCAAATAAATAAATAATTTTATGCTTAAGTTGTCAAAATTGCTTGTGTTTAAACGCCTATCAGAAAAGTTGCTAACTATTTTACTACCAAAAAAATCGAAATACCTGCCAGAATGGATAAATGCTTAGCAAAAGGCGAAGACGGAGCCCCGCTTCGTGGGGTTTAAAAAAAAAAACCACGAAGGAGATAGCGGGGTCTGAGACCCCGCCATGCCCTTCTAACCTAACCTGTCCGAGTCGGGGTGCCCCAAGTCCCGAGCTCGCTTAGCTCGCTCTCGCATCCAAGTTCTCCTAGTAACAGAAATAACATTGTTATTCAGGGAAACAAGATTTAGTGAGCATTTATCCATTTTCGTAGGCAAAAAGAATATAAACGTACAATTATTCTGATGAGTGTTTAATTATTTTGGTACTTAAAATGTTGTTCTTTAGGCACCTCGGTACCTATAGAGTGGGTTGATTTTATTTGCAGTTAACACATTTCACATGGTAGGTACCTACGCTTTAAATTGTAGCCAAAGAAAATTTAATATTTTATCTGTTAGAATAACATTTTCTGAATGGTGAAAAAGGTAGTCAAAGTTATCCCAGGCAAAAATGGAACTCACTTCGCTCGCAAAAGCAGTCTACAGAGCTTTTGTCATTCACAAAAAAAACCGGCCGCGCACTGGGTTCCGAACAAGTCAAATTTTATGTTTTTTAAATCATGCTTTGTATGGGTTTTCCTGTTATCTACTATAACCAAAGAACTATTTTCTGTGTTCTTCCTCCAAACGTAACCCCATACTCAAAATTTATTTATTCGTCGCAAGCTAGCAAGTACCTACGCATGCGTGTGTGTGCAGTCAATATCCTGGCGCCTCGCCTGTCAGAATAGAGGAATGGTCACGGCCCTTACAGAATTAACCCAACTCCGAAAGAAATCACGCATAATTCCTAATTATATAAATACTAGTTTCTTTGTCGTCTGAAATATAAGAAAACGTTTTTTTTTTTCGATTTTGTTGGTGAACACATAAATATTGTGGTTTTGAGTGTTCGTTCAAGCGAAGCACAAGTATAGAAAAGCTGTTTTTCAGACACTCTCGCTAGCATAACCATCGTGTTTGGGCTCATTGACTTCTTGTTACCAACTACGGTGAATGGTTCCCATAATATAAGTAAGATTCAAATGAGCGCAGACACCACAGGCATACTTGTAAGAGTGGATGAAGAATTTCTTTTCTGCACTGTTCATTGTTGTTGGTAAGAAGGATCTGATGATGGAGACCAGGTGGATAGTGGCTCTCTTAGTTGACTGACTACCTTTAGATATGGCTTCCATCATCAGATCGTTGTTACCAGCTACGATGAATAGTAAGTATACCTACCTACTCTATATATAGTAGGTATACTTAGGATTAGTCAACTAAGAGAACCGCTACTCACGTCTATGACTTCCATCATCAGACCCTTGTGACCAATGTGAATGGTACCCATATTAGTACCTACGATTCAAATGAGCGCAGACACCACAGGCATACTTGTAAGAGTGGATGAAGAATTACAATTCTATACTTTTTCTAAAGAAATACTCAAGCTCATAGCCATTGAATTGAAAAAAAAAATAAGTACATATTCTTGCTCAAATCTATCGGACTCCGGGTCAGAAATGTCGACAAACACGTTTGACAGCTTTCCACCTTCCTGCTCTTCATCATCAGACCCTTGTTATCGACTATGCATAGTACCCATCGAATGCGCCATCGAAATCGAAAATAAAAAAGTACATATTCTTGCTCTACGTTAGATGACAAAAAAACTGCGATAGGTCTCAATTTTGTCGGACTCTTGGTCAAATATGACCATTCTTCTTTCTGACGTCTGCCGCTAACGCACTCGACTCACATAATTATTTTGTTTTAGACCCCGCATACTATGGGAATTTTGACGTGTTTGACAATATATTATGAGCTCTAGAAAAAAATGTATGAAGTCGAGTTTGTTAGCGGCGGATGTCAGAAATTTCTGATAGAAAATTTTCGGATAATATATGCGCCTGACCTAATATGGGTGCAGGGCATATATTTATATGGTGCAGGGTGTCTATGGGAGCGACAGGTGCGGCGCGTCGCGAGCGCCACGTATTCACTTTGAACGTATCGCAAGACTCACAAGCGGCGCTCGGCGCCCCCTACCACAGTAGATAAATATACAGTAGGTTATCTAAGGCCGCCCGCCGAGTTATTAGCCTACTCTTGCGTTGATACCCAGGGTTGTCACTTTTACTTTTAGTTAATATTTTCGAACAAGCAGCACTTGATCTAAATTTATAAAATAAAAAGCATATTATGATTGAATATTTTACCAATTTATAAATTTAGTAAAAATAAAAAGCTTTTATTCACATAACATTTATTATACTAAGTTACAAATTTGATACCGAGAAAATTTTTCTCCTGTTTCTGCACGTCCGGAACGCTTTATTATTATTTATTAATTATTGTGAAATTGTCCTTATTACAACTATACCTACGCGAAAAATATGTTTACCAAAACGATGTTTCGTACTCAATCCTCTATTTTATAGTAAAACTAGACTTCTTAAAATAAACTTTAGCTCTAAACATAGTATTCAGAAAAATGCGACTCGGCTACGCTCTTAATAAAGCAAATAAACTGTGAAATAAACAATACAATACCATATTTTCTAATAATATTTAAGTATAAGTAGGTACTTACATTTCTGGTTGAGTAGGAAGTATGAAGAATGATAAGTCCGGGTTTGCGAAATCATTATTGAGGCACCCGAAAACACTACAATATTTTTTTCCTCTTTTTGAAGTCATGATACTCGTAATTTACGACAAGTGTCCGCCGCCCGCGCCGGCGAGAGTTGACGAACGCAAGCGGTCATGTAGCGTACGCGCGTGCTCACAGTCGCGCTGCACAGCCCGCACTGCCGCCACCTTATTGCCCCATATATTATGCTAGCGTGTGCGTGAAATCGCGTGCCGACATGGCGCGCGGCGCGCACGCACACATTCAAACCGAGAGCGGCACGTTTGTATGAAGATGTTTTACTGTATATTTATCTACTGTGCCCCTACACTCCTGCACCTTATTAGTTACTCTTTGGCAGGTATTCTCTCGAGTTCTCGGACCATTTTCGTTGTAAAATTTGCTTTTTCCCCGGTTTTGTTATTGGAACGAAGTTCCTTATCGCGCGTTGTGAAAGGGGGCTAGACGGAAAAAATTCATACGAAAAGTTGTAACGACACTTTTTGCTATAGTAAGCTATTGTAAGCCGTGCGGCGTGCGCATGTTTCTCTGTCTGTCTCTCTCTCTCTCTCTCTTATAGAAAGCAAGCCAGATATTTTCATTTCCTCTTTCTAACGAAACTATTTTATTAATTAAAAACCGGCCAAGTGTGAGTCGGACTCGCGCATGAAGGGAAGACGACAGACAGACGAACAGACAGACAGACGGACGGAATTATAATGTAATGATAAAAAAAAAACGTAACGAGTGAGTACCTACTGCTTTGCTTGGTGTTTATCGTGACGGCCTATCGAGGCTAGGTCCTACTTAGAGGAATTATAAATTGATCGAGTTTGTCTTGAGTTGGTTTCGAATTATTGAAATAAATAATGTAAAAATGGATTAATTTTATTGTAAATATCAAATTTACATGATAAATTATTATTGCACACTCCCACTCGAAAGCAACTTTTCAATTCTAAAAGCATTCTTGTGTATCATTATCTTAAGATCGTTTATTTTATCGTGCTTTTCTTCAATGTCCCTTTCTATTTGTTTTAATTTAGTATGAAACGGCGTCAGTGAGTCTTCATTTAGGCTGAAAGATAAAATTTTAGTGATGTTAGTGTTAGGAACAAGTTATACTCGTATAATCAACGTATAAACAAGTTATACGTTAAATGAGTTCAGTCCGAACTTCACCAAATTCATCAGTAATTAGGTAATAACTACCTACTTGAAATTAACTTGATTTATGTAGGTACTTTAACTTACCGCGAAGTAGAATTAATTAACAGGTAAAAAAAATATCGTTGGGGTCACGTGATACAAAAAGGGTAAATTTTCCATCGACTCGGCTTGTCAGAGGACTGTGCCGTGGGCGCTGGGAGTGGCGTGCAAGGGGGTGCAATTGCTCCCCCTGGCTTTAAATAAAACATTTGAAAATATGAAGATATAAAAAAAATAGACAAGCAGAATGTAGCTCAAGAGACCTAGCAAATCCGAGGAGAGGTACATCGAGCTCCATCGCCTTCGGCCTTGTATCCGTCTTCTTTAGTTCTGGGGAAATGGAAACCTATCCTATTCGAGGTGGGGTTTTGAAGATGCACCCCCCTGAAAGAATAGTTATGCTTGTCTGAAAACAGTCCATGGGCGCCCGCCCATGGATAGTGTGGAAGCGAAAACACTCACGTCTTTTGTTTAAGCATCTCTTTGGTAACGTCTTCGTAAATTGTTGACCATTGATGGAGTTCCTGACGCATCACTTCTACATCTTCTTGGATGTGATCTAATAATTTTCCCAAGGGATTCGCTACCCGAGACAAAGCTTGGATATTAAACCGTAGTTGCTCGATTTCTTGGTTCATCGCCTCTCTGGCTTTCTGAGCTCCAAATTGCCACTCCTGCAAAAATAACCGGATAAATAAGTGTTAGTCTGACTCTCGCACCGACGAGGGTTCCGAACAAACTCGTATGTAGGTAAATAGTTGTTCTATCACGGGATTTTTTCGTGTACATACCTATTACTAAGTTTATAAACTATAAAAGCACAATCATTACTCTGACGAAAAGATAAGTAGTAGGTATTTAAGGACAAACTAAATTGTGGAGTTGAAAAATAGTCTCCCATAAAGTATGTAAGTCATGGTCATTTCTTTAAATGTGATAAACCTTTACTGCTTGGACTTAGAAGCTTGATTTTTAACTTAATCTAAATATATATATGTCACCGGAAAATGGCAATCTCCGTTAGAATATAAAATGACTTGAGAGATTGTAAACTCTCGATAAATTGTCAACTGAACATTTGGAATACATTTTTACGCATAAAAATTTGATATACTTACTAACATAATATGGATCAAGGTCTGGATTAGTTTTTTTTTTATGATAAGTCCGTGCCGGTTCGAGAAATTGTGGACTGACATAAACTGGCGACCAATCAGCACTATGGTCTACAATTTATCTGTTTTGGTGTGATAGTTAAGTTGGAAACTTAGTCCCCCCCTTATTGGTCTTTGTTGGTGTGAGCTCATAAAAACAGATCAATATGAGAGCGTTGTTTCCAGGTTTACTATCGCACGAAAACTGATAAATTGTAGACTTGTGCTCTGATAGGTCGCCAATTTCTCGAACGGGCAAGGATATATTATAGACTATCAAATTTTGATGCGTAAAAAAGTATTGTTCAGTTGACAATGTATCGAGAGTTTACAATGTCTGTCGGAAGTTATTTTATAATCTAGGGAGTTTGCCATTTTCCGGTGACATATAGGTCTAGACCTACACATTAGATATAAATTTCAACTCGATATCTCCATGCGTTGTTGAGAAAAAGGTTCGTGACAGACAGACGGATAACAAAGTAATCCTATAAGGTTTCAGATTGTTCCTTTTGAAGTACGGAACCCTAAAAAGAATCTATCAATCCATTTAACATTTAGATCTTTTTTATAAAATGAAGGCATACATACAATCTCTGTTTTTCCTGTTATATGAGACAACTCTTTCTGGGAGTCTAAAATCTGTTGAACTAGATGTCCATGTTCGTTTGATGATAGCTGCAGTTCTTGCTGGTCTTGGGGACCTGAGTTCAAGCCTTCATGTTGTTCTATTACTAAGAGACTTGTTTCTTCATCCTGCAATTCATATTTACTAATTTATAACATAAACTCAAAACTTTATTATAACTGCACAATAAGTATAGGTACACGAACGCGTATGCGAGACAATTTCTACAAACCTCTTCATTCTGGGTATTTTCTATGATTATGTTGACTTTACCTAAAAGTAAACTATCTGAATCTTTTATAACGTTGTCAAGTTTTTCCCTCATTCGTGGAGCTCCGGGTCTAGAAGATGAAGGCCTTACACTGGGTGGTCGAGAAATCTTTGAGTCCCTTGTAGTGCTCACAGGACCTTTGGATAAAGTCACAGGGTCTTTTTCAGTATCTATAATTTTAGTTTCAGGTTCGATAAGAGCTTGAGTGTGAGTGTTTTGTGATTCTTCAATATTTACATCAACATCCAAACTTTTTAACTTTAAATCACCATTAAAATCAGTATTTGTTTGATTGTGATGTTCAACATCAATAATTGTTGTTTCTTTAATTGCATTTATTTCTTGTGAGTGTAGTTCATCTTGCTTGTTATTATTTATAATTTCATTTAAATCATTTGAGGATGACGATGAGTTCAACTCATTTTCGGCTATTGTGTAGGAGCTATTAAGTTTTCCTTCGTCATCCTGCTCCTTTATAGGACTTACAAGTTGATGATCATTTGTTTGTTTGCCTATTTGATCTTCTCTTTCTATGGTTGTGTCAAATTCCTGGGTTTGAGCTTTGGTCAAAGTTGGGTGTCCTTTTTCTCGCTCTATAGAATTGGACATAATAACCCTACTCCGCTTTTGCATGTTATCGTCTTTAGGTAGCTCTTTTTTTTCTTTATTGTTGTCCTTTCCATTTTTCGCGTTGATTATTTTCGATTGTTGTGTTTTCTTGAGGTTTTGCGGTTCCGATTTGACCGATGATCCATTTTCTTTTCTTTTTGATTTAACATCATTTGCCTTTTCTTTATCTTGCTTAGTTGTAGATCGTGGTACATCATTTCTTTGACTACCCAACTTTTCACTGCTTCGCGATGTCAACTTTTTCGAGTCTGTTGATTTCTTGGTTGATTTGATTGGCTCCTTGTTCTTAGTTTCAGATATTTGAGCTGACTTTGAACTTTCTTTAAATTTTTTTACAGCTTCATCTGACGATAATCTTTCATCAAGTGCTTTAGCCAAACACTGAAGTAACTCATTCGTTTTTTCGGGTTCTTGACCTGCTACTATTTTAGATGGTTTTGCAGCCAGTGATTTTCCTGTTGTTGAACCTGTTTTCGTGTTAAAAACGTAGCATATTAGGAACTTGCAACAATGTTCTACAGTAAAAAATATTTTTTAAATCAACTTACTCAAAACAAATATCACTTTGTTAAGAAATGATATTTTACTATCTCTTTCTTTTACATTATCTGATATCAATTCATCTTCCTCAAACAAATTTCCAAAGAAACCCGTTGTCTTTAAAACCTGAAAAAAGTTTAAGAAAGTGGCTATTATAAAACTTTAAACTTATATCGACATCAGGGCCTGTACTACGAAGTGCTAATGCCGTAATGATTCCGTTGTGAGAAAGGGATAGTGCTATTCATCCTGCTGTATAGCTCCGTCAGTCTCACATCGGTAGGTAATAAGAATAACAAATAATGGGTTTAAGACGTCATAGTCGGGTTCGCTGTAAACTTTTTACAAAAATACCTACCTTTGTATCTAAATATCATGTTAGTAGTCTTTTTTAATTTGAAATAGCGAAAAGGAGAGAAGATATAACGCCGCCGTGGTACTACGGTAGAGGTTTTGCCATGACGAGGATTCATCCTTCAATGCAAAAGATGAAAGATTCGTTTTTGCTTTGATAGTTCCTACAATCGAAGTTTGAAGAAGTGGAAAAATGTTGATTAAGTAAGTAATTCAAGATCTATACCTTTACGAATAGAATCTTGGCGTGACTTTCCGACTCCCATTGATCTACGAAATTTCTAGACTTTAGCTGGGTCACTGTTTTCAACAGAATTGTGAATATGAAGGCGTTGTTACCTTCACACTAAGTTCCTGCGATTGTGCATTCAGGTTCTCCGTGAATAGCAATGGACTTATGAGTACTGTCTCTTCCTGTGAAATACCGTTGGAACAGGGTTGCCGACTTTAATTATTGTGGGGTTCTATGATTCCATCCATAAGTTTTATAAATGAGGTGTGACTTGATACACAATACCTTAATTAAGGTCGGTCACAGATAGGGTTGCCATCCGTCCGGGTTTCCCCGGATTTGTCGAGTTTGGAGAGCGTCCGGGCGGGGTTTTCAAAAGTTGTCCGACTTTTTGTGTAAAGGGAAACTCGATTGATTGAAAATTAAAAAGATAAGCAATAAATGAAAACTAAACTAAGTTAAAAAAATCATTGGTAAATGTAAGCTGCTTCAAGCTAAATTAGTTGCTGCAAAATAGCCGACGCTCGCGCTGTAGTTTACATTTCAAATAAGCAATTAAATTGATCTTGTTTAAAACAAAACAATCAACTTGCCATAAATCTTAGGTAGGTAGCTATTTCCAGAAATATGCAGTATAATGTTATTGAAAGTGTTTAATTAAAAAATGTTTTTATTTATTTAAAATTACGTTTTTTTTTTCGGATATGTCCGGGGAAAATCTTCAATTTCACCCAAATGTCCGGGGTTTTGAAGATTTTGTCCGGTGTCGGCAATTTTGGTGATGTCTACCCTAGTCACAGACAACATTTTAATATGAAAAAAATAGTGGCGGTTTCTGTTACGAACTGATAAAAAAAAGAATTCAGATTTCAAAAAATGTAAATTAGGAAGTACTTACTTATGTTAATATTTCAATGTTCCCAACTACAGAAATACAATAAGTATTTATAACTATTTATAGCCCGGTCAAGTTACATTCAAGGTTACAATAATTCGCTTAAAGCTGAAAAATCGTACAGATTTTCGGAATACTGTTACAAGCTTGGGGTTCGTGACAATAAAACACTAACACTATTAGAACTTCAAACTCACTAATTGTAAAATACAACTTCACTACTTATCACTTTAATCGCACTTGAAGATCGCTTCCAAAGTATTCACTTATTGTATCGCAAATTCAACCTATAAGGTTGTCGACTGCTTAACCGGGCTTGCCTGTGGTGGCCTTAATATAATATTAAAGCCTCCAGCCAGGGCTTATAAAAACTTACAAACTAAACGACTACACGCTAAGGGCACCCCCTGTGGGGTACGGGCCTCTGCTTAGGGCGTCGCTGGGGGGAGGACAGCTAGGGACGGGCTGGATCGAACTAGAATTATTATTAAGGGGCGAATTTAAGACTCCTGACCCGGTCGCGAGCTATGCGGGCCTTATATAGGTCAGTTAATTCCAGAATCTTCTATTGTCAAAACATCTGAAAAGTTCGCCTAAATACCGGTCCCGACTGACCAGATGTCGAGAACCCTGGAAGGTACTAGCGTAGAAAATACTAGAAGGTAGGTACTTGACTGCCGAGCGTGGAGATTTCTGGGTTCGATCCCAGGTCTGGCAAATAGTGTCAATGGGTTTTTCCAATACGATTTTTTTTGTGACAGCCCGGAGTTTGGAAGTTGCAGTGTGTGACACCTCCGTACGACACACGAAAGCACGTTAAGCCGTTGGTTATGCGCCAGATCTCTCTCCGGTTGTGTCGGGTTGCCGGCTGTCACATCCGCCTAATATGAGAGTAATGGAAAAGAGAGTTGCACCTGTGTTTGCGCACAAACTTGTGCACTATAAAATGTCCCGCGCCGATGGCTAGTCACGTTTGGGATTGGCCGCCATGGCCGAAATCGGTCAGGAGGACTATACTTGTGAATCTTTACAGCCCACATTCCCAGCCCCGGAAATACTTCGACATGTTTCTGGTCCCTGGTATTTTAATAGCTGTTCTGATATTCGGGGCGGAGACGAATCCAACAAATCAGAGATCATTAAAATCGGTCCAGCCGTAATTGAGTTATAAATGGTGTAACCCGACTTTGTTTTATATAATATTTAAGATTTTCAAAATATTCTAAATATCCTCAACATATATTTTTTATGCATATATGCTATATCTGGGAAGGATATCGCAGAGAAATCATTACCAAGTAGTTAAATCGGAGGGGGGGGCTCAGCCGTTTGATTTTAGGGCAGGCATTTGGCCCCCCCTTCTGTAACCCACTTCAACGACCCCTGGACTTTTCACATTCTGTGTTTCAAAAATTCGTACAAATTTTCAGGTCTATGCGTAGTTATTATTGTAACCTTATCTCAAATTAAATGAGCTTACTTGACCGGACTATCTATAACAATAAGTATATAAAAATGAACCCCTATTTCTCCTGGTCACGCTAAACTTGAGAACGGCTTGACCGATTTTGCTAATTATTTTTGTTTTGTTCGCCATATTACAGAGGTTTAAAAAAATAGGTAGGTAGGTAGGTAGGGTAAGGTAAGTAGGTAGGTAAGTATGTATGTATGTAGGTAGGTAGGGTAGGGTAGGTTAGGTAGATAGGGTAAGGTAGGTAACGGTTGACGGGAGCGAAGCCACGGTCACAGCTTGTTTATTATATTTCAGCATGCAAGATCTAGAGCGCTGCCTATCGGCAATTTTGAATATCAATCATCTTAGTTGTTAACAATATTATATTTGAAAAGAATCGAGTTTGGTCGACGGCGATGGACACTCACTAGATGGCGTTGGATTGGTATTTTGGTCGCACTTTTTATGGAAATTTGGAAGGGTGAGAAGATTCATAATATAGGTACAATACCTACACTTACCGTTGTAAATATATCGTGCAAAAATCGAAAAGGTGGTTTCTTCAATAATTTATCACTTAACGGCGGACGCTTTACATATTTTCCTAAGGATATTTGCGTTGTTTTGATAACATCTGGATCTAATTCTTTTTCCATAGTTCATAATGCTTCAACAACGTGTAAAAATAATCAAACAGTAATAAGTACTTCCAGAAACTTTAAAATACACTAAAATCCACTGACATCAAAAGTAACTGTGTCAAGTACGTTGTCATGATGATTTTGATTATTTCGTTTACACACATGGTTACCATGGTAACTATCACAAATACATGTCATCTATAGGACAGCTAGAATGGAGAACAAAACGTAAAGCTAATTGCAAATGTCGCTGCGCTCGCTTGACTCTAGTAAATTTCTCTCACTTATCAGTTTGTTTAGATATTCGATATTTTTTTGAATAACTATGTATTCAACATGGTCTGTCTCAGTTAAAGACCCGAGGAGGCTCTTTAAAAGGAAGAAAGGCAGATCTCATCAGCAGGTCAACAGGCACTTAGCTGTGATAGTTTTCTTTGAATTCGTTAAATATGCTACTACCATTAATTTTTTCATTTCATTTTCGTTTTAGCTAGTAGAGGGGGGGGGGGACACTAGCCCCTAACAAAAAATAGCCCTTAAGGTGGTGTTCAAGTTTTTATAGAAGAATCTTATTCCTTGGGCTTATAAACTTGAAACATGGCACGAATACTGACCTAAATGAATAATAATAATAATAATTTAACTTTTTGTACGTCTATCGGGTTGAAAAGGGTAAAAAAGGAATGTATGAAAAAGCTTATTTCTTCGATTTAGAAACTTCGTGCAAATAACTATGTATGTAAAGAATAAAGATCGTAACTATTAACATTGCAAGATTGCCATTACCCTTCAAGGAATCGGGGTGTGTCGTGTGTCAAAGTTTGCAGAGGAAAGAACTAAATATGCGCGGACGAGATCGCGGGCGAAGTATTAGTATGTGTGTATGTGTGTTTGCCCAAGCATATCTCAAAAACTATAAGGCGGATTGCAAAAAAACTAACTAACTACTTTAGTTCATCAACTTTAGCTTTCCATGGCCCCCCCATGGGATCGCAAATCGTGTTTGGGGGGGGCCGTATTGCTGTCGAGTCCACCATGAAGTACCTGGGATTGGTGCTCAACAGTCGGTGGGATTTCGGTGCTCAAGTTGTTGGACGCGGTGGGGGCACTGTCAACGCTGCTTCCCAATCTGGGGGACCCGCCGAGCACCGCCTGCAGGCGGTTGTACGTGCGGATCGTGCAATCGATGGCCCTGTATGGGGCCCCAATCTGGGCGGCTGACCTGACGGCCAGCACCATCACTGTTCTGCGGAAGCTGCAGAGGGTTATGGCCGTCAGAGTTATCAGGGGTTATCGCACGATCTCCTACGCTTGCGCACTGGCCGGATCTCCGCCCTGGGACCTGGAGGTAAAAGTCCTCGCGTCACTGCACCGGTGGCGTGAGGACGCGCGGGCGCGCGGCGAGCGACTGATGCAGCGACACTATGAACTGCGCAAGGTCCTGGTGGCGGAATGGCGGGATAGGCTTTCAAGCCCTTCCGCCGGCCTCGTCACCATCAAGGCGATCCGGCCGGTGCTCGACCTGTGGCTCGGGAGAAGGCACGGCTGGCCCTGTCGTTTCGTGCGACGTAGGTCCTCTCGGGGCATGGCTTTGGAAGGTTCCTTTGTCACATAGGCAGGGATCCGGAGGCTCGGTGTCACCACTGCGTCGACTGTTGGGGGATGAGGCGCGGCATACGCTGGCAGAGTGTGCCGCTTGGGAGGAGCCGCGCCGTACCCTCGTCTCTGTGGTAGGCAGAGACCTGTCGCTACCGGCCGTAGTTCGTTCTATGGTCGGCGGTGAGGAGTCCTGGGACGCGGTGGTCTCCTTCTGCGAAACAGTTATGGCGCAGAAGGAGGCTGCGAAAAGGGAGAGGGAAATCTCGACCGCTCTCCCGGCCCGTAGCAGGCGCATCGGGCGTCGGAGGAGGGCATACGCTGCCCCCTAACTGGGTTCAGGGGCGGCGGACTTGGGGATGTCCGTCGCCCCCCATTCATCCGGACCCGAGGTGGCGGCGCGTGGTGTTCCGGTGCGCCCCTCTTTGTCGTAGCGGGGGGAGTCAAACACCTCACTCCCCCCGCTGACGCGAGGTGGCCCGCAGAGGCGGGCCGGCACCAGCCGGGGATTACGGAAGTCGCAAACGTTCCCGCGATCCCCGGCGTAGGTGGGAGATGGAACAGCGGGGTAGTTTTAGTCAGTAAGAGTCTGACAGACCCCTCCGCCCACCCCAGGGCGGAGGACATCCATGAGGATTTCCCCCAAATAAAAAAAAGGTATAATTCAACTTACGGAACAGTGCAATTTTCATTCAAATCAGTGTGTCGCTGTCTTAACAGCGTAATTCCAAAACATATCATTATGTATGTTGTTTCAATGTTCGCATGCAGTTACATCCTAGCTAAATAATCTCGATGAAAATTATAACTGAAATTTTAAATAATGAAGATATAAGTATTTAAAAAAATTAAACCGTCGGCAAAACTGTAGTTTATTTGATTAACTAAAAAGGGAGAAATAAAAGTTTTATCTTTTAAAAATCTTAGAAAAAGTATTTACTTTACCTCAAAAATATTTTTGAGGTCGGTGCCAGCCTTAATATTTGGAATAAACGTTGTCACTTTAGTAGTCGTATAACGTACCTATGTCGTATATCGATATACCCCACCCAGTTAGGCTGGGTATAAACCATAGAATATTCAAAGAACGTTGTGACATGCAGTGCCTGATTAAACCAGCGCGGGGCCTGTTACATTTTTTACCCTAATTCTATCCTAACCATCGTAAAACTCAAACAGTTTTTGTTTTTTTGCTCATATATCGAAAGGGATTTTGCACGGTTCTTGAGCAACTTTACACAGGGCAATTTGAGCAGGTGCGGCTTGCCGAGAAAATACCGAAAATATGTCTGAAAAAGAATAAGTAGGACAGTAGACATGACTGAATTTATTCGTAAGAACCTATCTGATGGGAGTATGAAGCCTTCAGCTAAATATTTCGAAACATCGTGCGTTGTTTCGAAAAGTAGCGTCGTAAGCGCCTCTACACGCCACGCGTAAACGTCTCTCACCTGCAGATCCCATGGCGATATTTTCGGCAAGAAGATCGGAGATCGTGCGGTATCCCGGGCCAGCTGGATGGGCATGACCCTTTGCGACGCGTTGAGCTGGCGGGCTGGTCGCTGCTTCAGCGAAAGCGCCCACACCGGAGCCCCATAAAGGGCCATGGACCGCACAATCCCCCCATAGAACCTTTGGCGGCGTTTGGACCCCCCTTTTTTTTTAAGGATGGGAAATCATCAAATGACTTCTTCCGCTCTGGGTGGAGCGGAAGGGCGTGTCAGACTCTTACTGACTAAAATCCATCCGTGTTCCTTCTAAAGCCCTTTGCGTTCCAGGGCCGCGGTGACCCTTTCGACCAAATTCCACAACCCTGGCAGGCTCTGGCCCTAGCAGGCCCCGTCTTTTATGCTGACAGCTCTGAGCTCAGCTCGCGCTGAGGCGCGCGTGAAACACAACGCGCCATTGAACCGGGCCTGGTGGTGATCGGAAAGCGAGCCACCCAATGCTCGCCGTCCGCAGGCCCGCGCCTACGGTGGCCGGGGATCGCCCTGCGACTCCCGACGCCCAGTGCGTCTTCTCCTGTTGCTGCGGTTGGGGCAAAGGCCTTGCCTTTCCCTCGCGCGGCCCGCCTCCTCCTTCGCTAGCATTACTGCTTCGCAGAAGGAGGTGACCGCTTCCCAAGCCTCCTCGCTCCGGACCATGGATTCAACCAGGGCCGGACGCGAGAGGTTGCCGCCGCCGATCGCCTCGACGAGGACACGGCGGTGCTCAGCCCAAGCAGGGCAGATCTCCACCGTATGCTCCACCGTGTCCTCCGGGCGATCCTCACAGTGCTGACACCCGGGCGTGTCCTCCCGCTTAATCCGAAACAGGTACCTCCCGAAACAGCCGTGCCCGGTGAGTACCTGCGTCAGGCGGAAGGTGAGGACGCCGTAGCGCCTCTCCAGCCACTCCTCAAAGAGGGGTCTTATCGCCGCAATTGTGGCGTGCCCAGCGCTGGGTTGCGACAGTCGCCGTTTCCATATCGCCATGGTATCTTGCAGGAGCTCCGTCCGCCGCGATGCAATTTGCGTTTGGACCCCCTAGATTGGGCAGGAGTCGCTTGAAGGCAGCCCCTGTTCGACCTAGTCTGGGAGCCAAACAATCTTAAATAGAAAAGTTGTCACGTAATATTTGTCCTGAACATCCTTTTAAAGATTGGCCACATCTATTTATTTAGGTTTGAGGACTCATTCGAGACAACTATTCCACAAAGAACTATAACGAAGAAAAATGTCGAGTACCAAGTGAAAGTGACGAAGATTTTCTGGAATCAGCGGCGGCTGCTATATGTTGTTTACCAAGACAGAAAATAAAAAGAAGCGTTTGGGTCCATGACATAAATAAAAAAGAACCGCACTCCATGTACACCGTCCGCGAACCCGCGAACGTTTTCGGCTGACAAAAACATCCAGTACCTAAACCAAATTTCTATCGGATGTCCATCCAACCGCTCACGGACGACGACCCAAGGTTGCGTCCGGTCGTCCGCGACTAACGTCCGATAGTTCGCATAGTTCAGTGTACCTTGAAACCTGGCAACTTTGCCACTTTTTGGTGGATAAAAAAGTTTGAAAAAGCTTTTCTAAAGCACTATGAAGATATTATACAAAGCAACCATTTAGCTTATATAGTAAATATTATGGATAACTGAAATACAATCTTATACTTTTCTATTATTTCTTATTTATGGTTATTTTAGTCCAAAAACCATTTACGGCGAAGTTAACCATCACTGATGGAAAATTTGCCCCAAAATATTGATGAGAATTAATAGAAATAATAAAAATAATGAACCCACTGCCGAATCTCTACGTTGATGACGTGGTGGGGCTTGCGCGCTCCTATGAACCTGAGATCATACCTAGGGTGAGGGGCCAGACAAAGAGAAATACAATCCGCAAGGCAGTTTTGTGGCGCAATGTTGGGCAGTAGCGACCCCACGGACCCTGATCTCCCGGGAGGAGTCTTGTTCCTCATCTCCGGCTTGCCTTTATTGGCTGGTCGGAGTGAACACTGACGAGGAACACTCCCACCTCTTTCTTGCCTTAATTGGCTGGTCTGAGCAGTGCCGGATTAAGCCAGCACGGGGCCTGTAGCAAAACCAAAACCTTCTTAAAATAAAAACGAAAATACTTCTGTGACTTATAAGAGGGAGTTTGTACGGTTTTTGAACAACCATGTAGAGGTCGAGAGGTATCAACATCTCGACTAGCAAGCTGCATCTGCTCTGTTATCAAGCTGATCACAAAAAATGCCCTTTTTGTAAATCTGAAAGTACCTCACTACTGGGCTTGTCTGAGCCCGTACTGAGCTATCAACTTTTCGCCCTCTTAATAATATGGTTAGTTAATATGGTTGGTTAATATGGTTGCCAAAAACCCGTGCCATATCCCCCCATCATTTGTCACGGGCCGCGGGGTCCGCGCTTGAGCCTCTAGGTTTTGCTGCTAAGATTTCATACGGTACGATCGCTTGAATGAAAGAAAGAAAAAGAGTTTATGTACGCGAAGTAAGACTTAAATAAACAAAATTAGAGGCTTATACAGTTTGGGAAAATATGCATCATAGCCGCGCTATAACTGCTATGTGAGACAGAGCCATGATGCTGGTGTTTTAGCGAAATGTTTTTGTAAGCGCGGGGTCGCAGTGCGCGGTGCCCGTAGCATTAGCTACTCTTGCTATATGGCTAATCCGGCACTGGGTCTGAGTGGAGATACGCAAGAGCAAACGTGCTCGAGAGAAGGATTTATAATCTAGTAAGATACTGGTAGGGATCTTGAACGTACTTCCGGGGTTGTCCTGATAGCCGTGGTATACCTTTTCACTCCTCACGTCACTTTGTGCTAGCGACCGTTTTCGGAGGCCCATTTATTGAGTGTGCAAGTCACCCTCTGCCATTTAAAGTCTTGTTAATTGTCAGTGGTCATGCAGGGGCCAATCTTTCTTACATAGTATACGAGGTTGCATATTCAAAGATAACGACGAAAGCTAAGGCTCTAACCTAACCTATCCGAGTCGCGGTACAACCGATCATGTTGTGCAAAGGCTTTCTATATCAGACAGGCGCTATTCGCTAATATTAATATTATTTTTACCTTTTTCAGTTAATCCATTTGATAATTAATAATTTATCCAGCAATCCATTTTGACCTTTAAACCATTTGGTCAATAGTATAATAAATAATATAAACATTGATATTCCAGACTTTGGTCAGCTGAACTTTTGATCAAATGACCATCGTTATTTTAAACTTTGTTGATTTGTATTTTGAAATTTGCTCAGAAAAGTTTTGATTTTCTAATATGCAATCGTATACGATTACCAGTCCACTAAACCAGCCAAACCCATAACGTTTCATTTTTGTTCTCATATTCTGCAATAGACCTGCACCAACCAGGGATTGTCCTTGGGTAGGTATACTTTCATATAGGCACGCTCAGCTAGCGGCTTGCTAGATAATTGTTGTCTTATGATTGTTCTCTTTTTCACTTTGTGTTTTGTTGCTGTTGTGTTGTGTCTGTATCGAATAAATGTTTTCTATTCTATTCTATTCATAGTGCATACAGGGATAATCGATGGTTGGTGTCCCATTCCATTTGAAATGTCTAACGGAGCCTCTGCGAGTTGGCTTCGGCTCCTCGTACGCCTACCAAAGGACCGAGACCTCAGGGTCCCGAGATTGTCAAACACATACAAATAATAATAATGATTGTTGATATAGCAGTCCCGCATGACGAGAACCTCGTGATGGCTGAGAAAGATAAACAAACTAAGTATCTTGACTTGGCTCGCAAGGTTGTTGACAAGTGGGATGTAAACACAAAATCAAATTCAAAAGTCATTTAATTCAAATTAGGCTGAGTGCCAGCACTTTTTGAACGTCAAAGTTCTACATAAAGACAGTCCCCCAAAACGCCCGCCCGTCACCACTTCCAAGTGTTATGGCTGGGGAGAAGAAGTGGCGCAACAAACTCCCCAGCAACACATCTGTCTGTTAAGTTTGAAAAGCACTCATTGTGACGGCCAATGGCATAATTGCAAGAGCCTCGACCAACATCTGAGGAGGCTCTCGTTGGACAGCTGGAATAAGGGCTTGATCCAGAAAGCAGTACTCCTGGATATAGATGTAAGGCCGGTTTAAAACCAATTAAAACAATCCGTTCAAAACGAAAAAAACCGTTTAAAACCGAAATAAACCATTTTTTCGATTTGAAACGGTTTACATCGGTACATTTTTACAACGGTAACATTTTTTTGATTTTACCGAGGTAGGGAAATAACGGATTACTTATAAACTGTGTAAAGATTTTATAATTATTCTAGTTGGTCCGTCCAACCAAGCGTAGGTATTACCTACCTAAATTATTAAAACGCTATTGATAAGTTAAAAACTCTGTGTTGGTAAATAAACATTTGTTTCATTGTTTTCAAACGATATAAATAAATCAATTTGATTCGGTTTAAAACCAAACTCACCCTCTCGCACGTTGCGCCGAGTCAGACGACGTCAACGAGAGTCGACGTACCGACTCTCTAAAGACCTGCACCAACCAGGGATTGTCCTTGGGTAGGTATACTTTCATATAGGCACGCTCAGCTAGCGGCTTGCTAGATAATTGTTGTCTTATGATTGTTCTCTTTTTCACTTTGTGTTTTGTTGCTGTTGTGTTGTGTCTGTATCGAATAAATGTTTTCTATTCTATTCTATTCATAGTGCATACAGGGATAATCGATGGTTGGTGTCCCATTCCATTTGAAATGTCTAACGGAGCCTCTGCGAGTTGGCTTCGGCTCCTCGTACGCCTACCAAAGGACCGAGACCTCAGGGTCCCGAGATTGTCAAACACATACAAATAATAATAATGATTGTTGATATAGCAGTCCCGCATGACGAGAACCTCGTGATGGCTGAGAAAGATAAACAAACTAAGTATCTTGACTTGGCTCGCAAGGTTGTTGACAAGTGGGATGTAAACACAAAATCAAATTCAAAAGTCATTTAATTCAAATTAGGCTGAGTGCCAGCACTTTTTGAACGTCAAAGTTCTACATAAAGACAGTCCCCCAAAACGCCCGCCCGTCACCACTTCCAAGTGTTATGGCTGGGGAGAAGAAGTGGCGCAACAAACTCCCCAGCAACACATCTGTCTGTTAAGTTTGAAAAGCACTCATTGTGACGGCCAATGGCATAATTGCAAGAGCCTCGACCAACATCTGAGGAGGCTCTCGTTGGACAGCTGGAATAAGGGCTTGATCCAGAAAGCAGTACTCCTGGATATAGATGTAAGGCCGGTTTAAAACCAATTAAAACAATCCGTTCAAAACGAAAAAAACCGTTTAAAACCGAAATAAACCATTTTTTCGATTTGAAACGGTTTACATCGGTACATTTTTACAACGGTAACATTTTTTTGATTTTACCGAGGTAGGGAAATAACGGATTACTTATAAACTGTGTAAAGATTTTATAATTATTCTAGTTGGTCCGTCCAACCAAGCGTAGGTATTACCTACCTAAATTATTAAAACGCTATTGATAAGTTAAAAACTCTGTGTTGGTAAATAAACATTTGTTTCATTGTTTTCAAACGATATAAATAAATCAATTTGATTCGGTTTAAAACCAAACTCACCCTCTCGCACGTTGCGCCGAGTCAGACGACGTCAACGAGAGTTGACGTCGTCTGACTTGGCGCAACGTTGCTAGCTCGCCTACCCTACACACACATGCACATACACAGTCCTTTTATTTTTGTAGGCGTGTTTTTAACAGTTTATAACGATTTATTTGGGGTTTAAAACGGCAACATTTTATAACGTTTTAAATCGTTTGTTTTACATGGCCCGATTCTACTATAGTAGGCGCCAGATAATCGTGGAATAACGGTCATTGACCCACCTACAATTATTGACATTTTTAATTTGAAAAACGGAATTAATGACACAAAGCTGTCCCGAATCATCATCTCTCGTGATCCTTAACATTGTCTAATAATGAAAAACGATTCATATTTAATTGTTCAGGTACCTATGAACAGTTATTAGGGAAAGGTCAATATACCTACTTTATTCCACATTTATCTGGCGCATACTATAACAAAATTGTTCAAAAATCGCAATGGAACCGCAGCTGATTCACGGCTTTTATGCGTTTTCGCATTCTACTAATGAACAACGATCCAACTGCGCCAACGATCGATCGAAACAATATCCAAAACCCTATTCTGCTAGCAAAATCGAACATGAGCGTAACATGGGCGTGACGTTTATAATATTCTACTATTATTTTGTCAATTTTTGACATTTGTTCGAATCGAATCAAAGCTGAACTTCAGCGGTTTATCTGTCAAAATTCGCGGTTGAACATAAGTTAGGAAAGTGCAACTTTTGCCGGATCGATTCTAGGATTGCTTTCGTTTTCTTCCCTAAAAATATTATGTTTTATAATGGATTTCAATGAATTTTCCCATGAGGTAGGGGTTATAAAAGAAATTTATCGTCAAGAGTACCTAACTGCAATAATGCTTGACCATACGCATTGTCAGTTTGTTAACGACGTAGGTACCGACGTACCGACTCTCTAAAGACCTCGTAAGATCTTTGATTCCTGAGGGAGAGTCCTCACATGCTTTTTCCGTTAATCTTCGTTCTGACGGTATTGATATGTAGGTACCTAAGGAAAGAATATTTTCTTTTATCTTATTCTTACTAGGTATCGTTTTATTATGCGCCAGCATATGACTAGGTACTAGAAATGTTGTAGAACAGTTTACTTGTAGGAAAAAGCAAGATTTAGGTACCTACCTATGCATTTTATTGTATCTCTTGATTTGAATATAACATTACAATACTTAATTAAAATTCTATTTTCATGTAGGTACTTTAGTTAACATGTCTGTACATTAATGTCACAGGTGCTTATTAGTAGACAGAAAGCTGCACTATAAGCCAAAAATTGCAGCAAAGTTTGTTGCATTTGGCATGATTTTATTGAATTTGATGCTTTTATTTTGGGTTTAAAGAAAACATTCTTAATATTAAATTATTTATTAAAAACATAGGATTTAGTATGTTTTTATTGAAATGGTTGCTTTGAGTTTTAAGTAAAATATATTTTATCTTAAAACAAGTTATTTTTATTTCAATCTGTCTCATAATAATTATTATTCTTGTCCAGTGGGTGACAGCTAAACCATCAGATAGTCTGAAACAAACAATATTTCTATTATTAAGAAAGCAAAGCCATGCAAGGCAGCCTATAAATATAAAAACGAAACCTGACTGTCTAACAGACAGCCTAAATTATTTACAATAATAATAAATACATGCCTACTACTAATAGAATACATTTTTTGCCCAGTTGATGACAATAGGCTCACCCTCTATTACATGGGACTTCAACATAACTGGCGAAATGTGGGTGTACAGCTCTGCCTAACCCTATGGGGAATACAGGCGTCATGTTATGTATAGAATAATAAATAGATACTTAATTTATATACTATAGCTATGTTTAATGTTGTATGTTATGTTTAATAATGCTTTTTGGTGGCACTCATTACCAAATTTTTGTTTTTTTAATATGCGGATAATGTAGTGAGCTGCAATATTGTTATATACCTTATGATTTTTGTTATGTTAAAATTTTATATTGTAGCTGTTTATGTCCCTAATTAAATAAAATAAAAATAGCATCTAAAACTGGTGACAACTAATCAATTAATCATTAAGTATTCCAAACTATAACTTTCAAACACTTACCCTATGTGAACTTGATATATAGGTACACAGACTTTCTGCCATGCTGGTTATAGCATTAGTGAAGCCGGTCATAGCTTTGGACATATTTAATCCTGCTATAGCCGCCATTTCCTCCGTTTGTGTATGTATCTTTTCAATGCGGGCTATAGTTGCCTTTGCTTCATCAAGAGCTGCCTGTTATAAGTCATTAGTTATAATTATAAAAAACCAGAAATTGTAAGTTATAATGATAATTAAATTCAAACGGTCAAGAATTGATTCCAACTACCAAATGCCACTTACTTTGATGAACAAACCAAGGGTGACCCGCTGCTGTCTATCTGTCTGTCTGCTCAGATTCAAGAGTCACTGTTTGGCTCTTTGGTCTTGTCTGGCTAGTGACCTATTTCCAGGTGAACCAGTACTCTCTTGGAAAACAGATATAATATCTCTGAAAGAAAGAAAGAATTAATTATTAATAAATTGCAAATAAAATACCAATACATAAAAAAGATAGGTAAGTGCTCACAAAATGAGTGAGTTAGTTGGTGGCAGTTCCACATCCTGTTCCACTTCCATCTCTTAAGGATTAACATACTATTTGTAAAAAAACATTTAGATTTTTTGCTTCCCGCTGTTTAGTCTTTAAAGACTTTGACATAACTGATACGTTTCGTTTCACAGCTTCGGCCAGCTTGGAACTTAAAACGAAACGTTTTTCTGAGTTATTATCATATAAAATGTTGTATGCGTAACAATAAAATTTACAGAACAATAGTATAATTATTGGCTAGATATCTTTTTGGATTAAAAAAAACACTTCTAGTGACACTTATTCGTATTTAGTAACATTTTTAGAATCAACTATTTTTTCTACGGTATTATTAAAACATACTATTTGGCATGTTGGTAGCACAGGCTACCCGCTATTTCGTTCCCGTTACGATTCGGTTGCGATTCGGCTAAGTTTAGTTTCCAGTTTGCTTATGAAATAATTGGTCCACACTTGCCCAAAGCTGGGAAGAATGGAAGGAAAAAAAGGGAGGCCTTTGGCCTGCAGTGGGACACAATTGGCTAAAAATAAAAAAATATGAAATAGTAGAATGACTCTTTAGGTAACTATCGAACGGCGATCGAAATCGAACTGCTGTTTTTTAATTTATAGATTTTTTATAGTTTTAATTTATAGAATCGGCCCCCTGAACACGGCGCGCATAGTTAGGAGGTTCCTCTCTCAGGGCCACCTGTAGCTTGGACCCTGTTCCCGAAACCGGTGGGCTACTATTTTTTATTTTTATAAATATATTTTTTTAAAGAAATATTTAAAAATGTAAATAATATGTGTACAAAATAAATAAATGTTAAACATTTATTTCAGAACAAAAACCATATTTCAACACACATATTAAAAAAACAATTAATTAACATAAAAAAAAAACAACACATACAAAAAGAAGAAAAACAGTTACACACATTAGGACGTTGATGAACTGTCCACTGCTCACAGTGCAGTATGCAAACGTATCAAGTGGCGCAACAGTGGTGAGTCCCATCTGTCCGCGAACACGCTTATAATAGTGTTGCTACTGGACCTATCACGACTGAGCAGTGACACACACTGTTTTCTTATAAGAGCATGAAACCCATCAGTGTGCGCTTCTACGAACATAGTCGAAGCACTGCAGCCGGTTTGTCACGCAACCCTGGGCTAAACATGTCGAAGTGAAGGCTTGGGTGAAGTGATCACGAGGTGAGCTGTCAATCCATATAAATCAAGATAACACGTGAT
The DNA here is from genome assembly GCA_002192655.3 of Mamestra configurata. NCBI lineage: Eukaryota > Metazoa > Arthropoda > Insecta > Lepidoptera > Noctuidae > Mamestra > Mamestra configurata. The sequence continues at coordinate 27,768 of NDFZ01004812.1, forward strand.
CACGAAGTGAGCTGTCTTTCCATCTTGTCTGCTGTCAAGTTCCACGTTAATTTGAACTTTAGAAATAACTGTTGGCCTCGGTCTCTGTTGGCTGACCCACAGAGTACATTTTTATATAGGGTAGGCTGACCAACCCAACATTGCCAAGAGGCTGGGGCTGTCACAAAAATATTCTAAAATGACTTATGGGTTGTACACACGTAAAAAATAACGGTTTCGACGTATAAAACCCGAATATAATTGGGAAAAGGCTAGGCAGATGATGATCTGTCAAAATTGACATGTGCCAGTATTTATTTTGCCGAACAAAATTTATATGTCTATGCAAACAAATGGCAGCAGACCAAACAAAAGTAGATTTGGTCATAGTGTTCACAGCTTGCGAAAGTGAGTTTGTTATTCTTTCACGCATATATCACTCACATAGCGAGATAGGTGGGACGCTGGAGACTGCTATAAGCTACTACGCGAGCGAAGATGCGGGCTAAACCTATCGTTGGTTGCCGGATTATGCAAATATGCAGAAGTTGTCAAAAAAAGCGGGAGACTGGCGGCAAACGAGCAGCATAGTGAGTCCTGTCATGTCAATGTCATCAGTCCATCACTAATATTCTCTCGTCTCATCGGAGGTTCAAAAATATTATCACAGTGTAGAACCACTGATAATATTTTGACTGTACATATTTTGATAATTTTATGTCTTATTTGGAGTTGTTTTATTTTTCTCCAAATAATAAAAAACTATAAATAAAAAAAACTTTCTTCGTTGGCAACACTGTGCGTCGTGCCCGCACTAAAATGATTATACGTGGCGCTTGAAACAAGGAGAAGGAATTTCTAGCGCCTGAGTGAAAAGAATATCAAATTTTATATAAGTGAACTTATTGCACATCTTTTGGTAAACAACAATCTAAGAAATAAATGTAAACAATACTATAGAATCCTTTTTATACTAATGGCACCCAAACGAAAGAAGATAGGGCGACCGCCTGGTCTCAAAAATAAGAAACGGAAAATGTCTAACAAAAATGTTGTGAGAAACAATTCCTTTGGTGATGTGATTTTGAAGAAGGAAAAAGATATAGATTCTTCTGCAGATGTTGAATACGTCTGTAACGTTTGCAATAAGAATTTCAAAACAGGAAAGGCGTTATTGATGCACCATAAACGTTGTCGTGCTTTAGAATATTCTGAAGTGGTTTTGCCGAAGGTAAACAAAGTATATTATTTGACATATAATTATAACTTTACATCAATGATCACATTCGATAGATAAGCAGGCGCTTGATATCAATTTTGCTGATTCAAAATAATATACTCATCATGTAGCACTTTTGCTGCCAAATGAGAATGCATGAAACCATTGCACTTTCATTACGAGTACAAAACAGCTAATAAGGTGTATTGAGATAGTTAAATGCTTGACAGCTCATGATGCATAGTAAGATTGATGTAAATGTTTACATTTAACTGAACACAAAAAGTGGTGTCTGCTCTCGAAAAGCCATTGATGTCTTAGAAAACCTGATCAATGTCTTGTCTCATTATCCATTGCATTTTCAGGCAGCATTCAGTTGCAAAGAGTGCCCCAAAAAGTTCAGGTTTAAGAAAAGCTTCACAGAGCATCTTCAGAAGGAGCACTCTAAGCTACCCAACAGTGTTACTTGTGATCAGTGCAATGTCAGTTGTCCAGACAAAGAAACTTTGATTGATCACATCAAGAATATTCATGAGAGGGAAATTTTTTCATGTCATCACTGCAAGCGAAAATTCGTCCGGCGCTCACATGTGCTTCGGCATATGGCACAGAGTGGATGTGATGGACAAGGGCAAGCCTCATTTAGTTGTGAAGTAAGTTTTCTAATCTATTAAATCCTGCTTATACTAAATATAAAGATGTATGTTACTATGTTTGTTTAAAATCATGCCTTAGTTGGTTAAAGGATTAAGATGAAATTTGGAACCCTGGTAGACCATGGCCTAGATTGGAACTGAGGACTCTGACAGCCGTATTGTATGCAATTGAATTAGCAGTATTATGTTTGTGTTAAACATAAAATTGTGTTACTGACTTCAACATAAAACTGGGCAGTTTTAACTTTGCACCCAATAGCAACTGTCAATCCTTTGTATTTTGTTTACCATTGAGTTTTCTTTTACTCCACAGATTTGCGAGGCAAAATTTTCCAGAAAAGACAATTTAATGGTCCACATAAGGTTGCAACATATCTTAAAAAATGCTTTTTATTGCAAGAATTGTCAATTCTCGACCAAGAACTTTTCTAAATTGGTTAACCATTGGCACAAAGAACATGCAGGTAATATCACCTTATTTTTTCAGTCTTTAAACAAACACTGTTTGTATGAACTGTTTGAAGTATAAAATTAGTAACGGCACATTTTGGTACAGAATTCAAGACACTTGTGTATAGTATAACATTAATCTTTCAAACTCATTTTGCCTACTGTTTATATAATTATGTAGTACTTGTTCTCCAAAAACATGTGGCACAATATACTGTTTTGATAAAACAATACATTTTTTTCTGCAGAAACTCCTGATCAATATCAATGTCACCACTGTAGCAAGTGGACCAGCTCCCGAGCCGCCATGACCAAACATCTTGAAATACACGGCGAGAAGAAGTTTGCGTGTGATGTGGTAATGTTTATAAACTTTAATTTATCTTTTACTAGCTTTTGCCCGCAACTTTGTATGAGCATATCCCATTTTTCCCGTTCCCGTAGGAATTTCGGGACAAATTATAAACATAAACCTCCCTCTTGTTTCACTCTGTCTATTGATGAAAACTGCATTAAAATTTGCATAGTTTAATAGAAATAAGTGTACAAGACGGCGAAAGTGACTTTGTTTTATACTATGTAATAATTAGGACTGCATAACTTCGTTCATTAATTTTGACACTGGCATATCACTTTTTTGTGTCTAATTATTTATAAAAAATTAATGAATGAAAATATCTGCTTTTTAAAATTAATTTATTCACTGTTAGACAATGCACTTCATAATTGTTGGGCAAATGAATTTTGCTGAAGAGTTCCTTTATCAAAGGTTGCACACTTTTGTTAAAGAAGTAATTTTGAAAATTAATTGTTTAATGGGAAAGGAGCTCAAAGTTTGTACCTATGGAATGAAACAAAACAATAATGTTCGCAATTTTAGCAAATGCAGATTTTTTCACTTCTGTAAGAGATTTAAACAATAATTTATTTATATTAAAGCTAATCATTATTTGTTTACTGCTATCACAGCATTAGGAGTTAAAAGGTAAGTGAATAATTGGTAAATTAAATAGAACTCAGACTTGACATTTAAATCTTGATCTACTACTCTGTCAAGAAAGTTCCGGGTAAAGGTCAATAATACACAAAATGTTAGTTATTCTTCCAAATTTATTTTATCGTCCTTCAGAAATGATCCAATCATCGAAACATTTTTTAAACGCTTATTCTGGAATAGCGTTCAGTTCTCGCCGCGAATTCTCTTTTACGTCTTCCACCGAAAGAAAACGGGTGCCACGAATGGTAATTTGAGTTTAGGAAAAAGAAAAAAGTTGGCTGGAGCCATATCTGGTGAATAAGTTGATTGGTCGATGGTAATTGTTGAGTTTTTGGTCAAAAATTCGTTCACAATGATGGCCTTGTGCGAAGGCGCATTATCGTGGCGCAAAATCCAAGAATTTTCATTCCACAAATCTAGCCTTTTTCGTCGAATTTGCTCTGTTAACCGCCGCATAATGCTTAAATAATATTCTTTATTTACCGTTGGACCTTTCGGCAAGAATAGTGAGTGCGCAACACCGCGTCAAAGAAAACTATCAACATGACTTTGAATTTGATCGACTTTGGCGTGGTTTTGTCGGTTTCGGTTCAATTGGAAGGCGCCACTCCAAAGCTGGCTTGCATGTCAAACTCGTAAACCCACGTCTCGTCACCAGTAACAATGCGTTTCATGATTGTTGGGTCGCAATCGACTCGTTCTAGCATGTCCTCAGTGACTCTTATACGCTTGATTTTTTGGAGAAAATGGTCTTTTGGGACTAGTTGAGCGGCAACATGTTTCATACCCAAGTGATTGTTAAAAATGGTAAGGATCGACTTGTGAGGCACAGAAAGTTCAGCAGCTATCTCTCTCAAACTTGAATGAGGATTTTCAGTCACTATTTCCTTCACTTTTGCGATGTTAACTTCAGTTGAAGATGTTGATGGCCTACCAGAGTGAGGCAAATCTTCCATCACATCTCGACCGCTTTTGAAATAAAATCGATTCACCGTAAGCCTTTTGTAACATTTTCACCGACTCCGAACACGAAATTCCATTTGCGATGCCAAAGTTGAGACAAACTCTTTGTTCGATGTTTTTGTCCATTATAAAATTCGCAACACACACTAGAGATGATCCAACAAAAATGGCACTGTATGAAATCTAAATGACACATGCAACTCAAACTCCGCGCCTAAATGGAAAACAGTTGTGCCAAACTAGCAACAACAACAAAAACAATAAATTGAATTTGGATCCATTAACAAATGATCAATTCCCGATACTTTTAACAGAATGTAAAATCAACAAAACAGGAAAAATATAGGAAATATGCACGGCGTTGACTATGCCATCTAGTGTTGCATATTCGAAACTTATAAGTAAAATATACAGTGGTAATAAAACATGTGCTGAAAATCAGCACCATGGCTCTGTCTCACACACGAGTCCTAATTCCTACCACACCTACTGAGCGATAGCCGTTCTGCGAGATGTGACGCATATTTTTCAATCTGTTTAAGTCTCTAATATTATGTTTGGTTATGTATGGTATGGGTCACACTTCGCGCAAATACACTATTTATATTTCTTAATTTTCTATCTAGCGTAGCATACCTTATAAAATCTAAGAATCCCTGGATTCGGTCCATATAGACAATGTAGGCAAAACCTAAGTAAAATACTCGCAAGGTCGAATAAGTTTTAATTTGATATTTTCATTTTACGAAAGTTTTAGGTTTAGAAGACCTTTTAGTAATATTTTCTACAGGCCCCGCGCTGGCTTAATCCGCCACTGAAAATATACTTGACAGTGAATCTTCTGTGCTGCCTCCTATAGTCACTGCATGCTCTGATTAGGGGAATGTGCACGAAGTAGACTGTGCCATCTAGCGTTGCAAACTCGAAACTTATAAAGTAAAATATACTTGACAATGACGCTTCTGTGCTGCCACCTATATTTCTAGACCTGATTATTTATCAAGTGTATTTCTTTACATTCATTGCGCAAGACTAATTTTTTTGTAGATCTAATAAACTAGCTGCTTGGGTAGTTATCTCGATTATTAACGGCCCAAAAATATTAAGGATAAAAAATATTTTGTAGTAAATGTTGTTTGTGGTGCGTATTGGCAGTGCGGCTACAGCACGTTCACGATCGAGGTGATGCGGCGGCACGCGCTTACGCACGTGGCGGAGAAACCGTACAAGTGCGCCGTTTGCGGCAAGTCGTACATCCAGCGCGTGCAGCTGCAGCGCCACCTCGACAAGCACACCGGCAACCTCTGCAGCAAGTGTGGCCAGACCTTCTCCTCTAGAGCCAGGTACCATCCAGCCATCCTCTCGCTATCTCAAACATTGTTTAGTCAAGATTCATCAAAAACCATTCTTTACAGTGAATGCTTTATATATGTTTTGTTTGGGACAACCAACTATTGTACTCATGCTTTCATTTGCTTTCAGGTTGTTGATTCACATGAGAGAACATATGGGATTAGAGAAGTTATATTGCCCTCTGTCATCATGTATTTACTCCACAAAAGAATTCATCAGTGAAGCCAGGTTGAATAATCATTTGAAAATACATTTAAATGACAAGCGTAAGTGTTTATGAAAATTTACAATACGTGGGCTTCCCTGCTTTCTTAGCAAGCTACTAGCGTCTGTCCGCGACTTCATCCGCGTGAAAGTCAAATACAATTTTAAGCTGGATGAGGCCGGTATTTCTTAGCTGACCAGAAACACCGAAACAAACTCAGAGGTCAAAGTCTGTTTTAAAGTCCATACAATCCATACTGGTCAAATCATATGAGAATATTTGAGTGGACCTCTCCAGACAGTGCAAGCATTTGTCAGTTGTCGTATAGCTCAAACTTAGAACTTGGAGCTCAACGATTTGACGAACAATACCAGAGTAGGGACATTTGGGTAGGCCACAAAATTACTTAGGTACTTGAAAAAAAAAAACCCATATAGTCAGTCCTCACATAAAAAATATAATATTTAATAACAAAATATAATACTCTACACAGTAAGCATTCATGTCAAAAACCGACTTCCATATAAAAAACACTACAAAGTATAAAATAACTTTAATTTCGGCAGTCGGTGTTTTTTGATACCGACTTCCGAAATTAAAGTTATTTTATACTTTGTAGTGTTTTTTATATGGAAGTCGGTTTTTTTTTTTGTAAAAAAGTTTTTTATTTTCCACTTTTTAGTGATGATACCCCAAACCTAAGTGACATTTAGGTTAAGGAGTTTCTTTGTGTGCCTTCGCAGTCTAAATCCACACCAGCTCATAGTTAAATATCTACTTTGCTTTGGTACTAGTTTTTACTCATTTTAAGGTGAGGAGGTCACTGGTTTATCTTTGAAGTTCCCAGTACAGTGCAAATGCAATATAGCTATAACTAAACCCAATGCAAAAAGAATCATAAAGATCGGTTAATGAACAATAAAGTTATGCCCGAATAGATAATCCCAAACATGTTAATTCAGGTTGACTTGTTTGCATCTGCCTTCCACCGCTTCAAATCCTACCGGCGTGATGTTATGTTATGAACTGGTGTAATAAATAAACAGACATGCGATTTCAGCAATCCCGGGAGATTTGCTATCATTTATTGAAGAGTTCCGTTGCCTACCTCCGAAATCCTTCATCAGATCTTAACCGAATTNCTGCAGCACGTGCGCAGCGTGCTCGTGAGTGTCACGCGCCAAGCGTAGTAGTCAGTAGAGCAGCAGCTCATCCGCCACGTGCGCAAGCACCACCCTGCCGTGTTCAAGGGACACCTGCAGCACGTGCGCAGCGTGCTCGTGAGTGTCACGCGCCAAGCGTAGTAGTCAGTAGAGCAGCAGCTCATCCGCCACGTGCGCAAGCACCACCCTGCCGTGTTCAAGGGACACCTGCAGCACGTGCGCAGCGTGCTCGTGAGTGTCACGCGCCAAGCGTAGTAGTCAGTAGAGCAGCAGCTCATCCGCCACGTGCGCAAGCACCACCCTGCCGTGTTCAAGGGACACCTGCAGCACGTGCGCAGCGTGCTCGTGAGTGTCACGCGCCAAGCGTAGTAGTCAGTAGAGCAGCAGCTCATCCGCCACGTGCGCAAGCACCACCCTGCCGTGTTCAAGGGACACCTGCAGCACGTGCGCAGCGTGCTCGTGAGTGTCACGCGCCAAGCGTAGTAGTCAGTAGAGCAGCAGCTCATCCGCCACGTGCGCAAGCACCACCCTGCCGTGTTCAAGGGACACCTGCAGCACGTGCGCAGCGTGCTCGTGAGTGTCACGCGCCAAGCGTAGTAGTCAGTAGAGCAGCAGCTCATCCGCCACGTGCGCAAGCACCACCCTGCCGTGTTCAAGGGACACCTGCAGCACGTGCGCAGCGTGCTCGTGAGTGTCACGCGCCAAGCGTAGTAGTCAGTAGAGCAGCAGCTCATCCGCCACGTGCGCAAGCACCACCCCGCCGTGTTCAAGGGACACCTGCAGCACGTGCGCAGCGTGCTCGTGAGTGTCACGCGCCAAGCGTAGTAGTCAGTAGAGCAGCAGCTCATCCGCCACGTGCGCAAGCACCACCCTGCCGTGTTCAAGGGACACCTGCAGCACGTGCGCAGCGTGCTCGTGAGTGTCACGCGCCAAGCGTAGTAGTCAGTAGAGCAGCAGCTCATCCGCCACGTGCGCAAGCACCACCCTGCCGTGTTCAAGGGACACCTGCAGCACGTGCGCAGCGTGCTCGTGAGTGTCACGCGCCAAGCGTAGTAGTCAGTAGAGCAGCAGCTCATCCGCCACGTGCGCAAGCACCACCCTGCCGTGTTCAAGGGACACCTGCAGCACGTGCGCAGCGTGCTCGTGAGTGTCACGCGCCAAGCGTAGTAGTCAGTAGAGCAGCAGCTCATCCGCCACGTGCGCAAGCACCACCCTGCCGTGTTCAAGGGACACCTGCAGCACGTGCGCAGCGTGCTCGTGAGTGTCACGCGCCAAGCGTAGTAGTCAGTAGAGCAGCAGCTCATCCGCCACGTGCGCAAGCACCACCCTGCCGTGTTCAAGGGACACCTGCAGCACGTGCGCAGCGTGCTCGTGAGTGTCACGCGCCAAGCGTAGTAGTCAGTAGAGCAGCAGCTCATCCGCCACGTGCGCAAGCACCACCCTGCCGTGTTCAAGGGACACCTGCAGCACGTGCGCAGCGTGCTCGTGAGTGTCACGCGCCAAGCGTAGTAGTCAGTAGAGCAGCAGCTCATCCGCCACGTGCGCAAGCACCACCCTGCCGTGTTCAAGGGACACCTGCAGCACGTGCGCAGCGTGCTCGTGAGTGTCACGCGCCAAGCGTAGTAGTCAGTAGAGCAGCAGCTCATCCGCCACGTGCGCAAGCACCACCCTGCCGTGTTCAAGGGACACCTGCAGCACGTGCGCAGCGTGCTCGTGAGTGTCACGCGCCAAGCGTAGTAGTCAGTAGAGCAGCAGCTCATCCGCCACGTGCGCAAGCACCACCCTGCCGTGTTCAAGGGACACCTGCAGCACGTGCGCAGCGTGCTCGTGAGTGTCACGCGCCAAGCGTAGTAGTCAGTAGAGCAGCAGCTCATCCGCCACGTGCGCAAGCACCACCCTGCCGTGTTCAAGGGACACCTGCAGCACGTGCGCAGCGTGCTCGTGAGTGTCACGCGCCAAGCGTAGTAGTCAGTAGAGCAGCAGCTCATCCGCCACGTGCGCAAGCACCACCCTGCCGTGTTCAAGGGACACCTGCAGCACGTGCGCAGCGTGCTCGTGAGTGTCACGCGCCAAGCGTAGTAGTCAGTAGAGCAGCAGCTCATCCGCCACGTGCGCAAGCACCACCCCGCCGTGTTCAAGGGACACCTGCAGCACGTGCGCAGCGTGCTCGTGAGTGTCACGCGCCAAGCGTAGTAGTCAGTAGAGCAGCAGCTCATCCGCCACGTGCGCAAGCACCACCCTGCCGTGTTCAAGGGACACCTGCAGCACGTGCGCAGCGTGCTCGTGAGTGTCACGCGCCAAGCGTAGTAGTCAGTAGAGCAGCAGCTCATCCGCCACGTGCGCAAGCACCACCCTGCCGTGTTCAAGGGACACCTGCAGCACGTGCGCAGCGTGCTCGTGAGTGTCACGCGCCAAGCGTAGTAGTCAGTAGAGCAGCAGCTCATCCGCCACGTGCGCAAGCACCACCCTGCCGTGTTCAAGGGACACCTGCAGCACGTGCGCAGCGTGCTCGTGAGTGTCACGCGCCAAGCGTAGTAGTCAGTAGAGCAGCAGCTCATCCGCCACGTGCGCAAGCACCACCCTGCCGTGTTCAAGGGACACCTGCAGCACGTGCGCAGCGTGCTCGTGAGTGTCACGCGCCAAGCGTAGTAGTCAGTAGAGCAGCAGCTCATCCGCCACGTGCGCAAGCACCACCCTGCCGTGTTCAAGGGACACCTGCAGCACGTGCGCAGCGTGCTCGTGAGTGTCACGCGCCAAGCGTAGTAGTCAGTAGAGCAGCAGCTCATCCGCCACGTGCGCAAGCACCACCCTGCCGTGTTCAAGGGACACCTGCAGCACGTGCGCAGCGTGCTCGTGAGTGTCACGCGCCAAGCGTAGTAGTCAGTAGAGCAGCAGCTCATCCGCCACGTGCGCAAGCACCACCCTGCCGTGTTCAAGGGACACCTGCAGCACGTGCGCAGCGTGCTCGTGAGTGTCACGCGCCAAGCGTAGTAGTCAGTAGAGCAGCAGCTCATCCGCCACGTGCGCAAGCACCACCCTGCCGTGTTCAAGGGACACCTGCAGCACGTGCGCAGCGTGCTCGTGAGTGTCACGCGCCAAGCGTAGTAGTCAGTAGAGCAGCAGCTCATCCGCCACGTGCGCAAGCACCACCCTTCCCCACGCCATGGGCTGCACATGAAGTAAATGCACTGCAAAATTGCATTTTGGATGCCATATTTGTGCAATTCACACAACGTCATTCAAACTACCAGTTGTCTGCGCAGTCCGCGTGCAGTTATAACGACTGCAAACTGACTGGCCGTTTCTATTGTATTCTTTAAGTATTTGCACCATTTAAAGTGCATAGGACTCACCTACTGTGATGATGTTTGCACATTGAAGTTCAGTGTTCATGCTGTCTGCTCTGCTATACAACGTGTAACACAATAATGCAATAGGTACCTGAATATTCAGAACGACTTTAACTATGGGAAACCTCGAAATCGCAGTTGTATGTTTATTCTTATACACATAGTATTTACTTCGTAAACACAGCAGTGGGATAATTATAGGCTGTTATGCTAATGTGCTAATCCCACCTTTTATTTCTCTTCCTAGGGCTCCAATCATTCAATGGAAAGAGTGAAGAAGTCTGAAATAGAATCAATACTAAATCTGCTAGATGTCGAGTCGGATCGTATTCTTCAAGGCTATGGTGGGGCAGGCGTTCTCTACGGCGGCATGCAAGACGACCAGAGCAGGAGCAGTTCCAGTAGCGAACCACAGAAGGTAAAATTAAACTTACTTAAATAATACAATACTCTGATGATAACTTCATTCGTTAGCTAATACATAAATACAATTTTATATTCCAGAAAGGAAACTTGGCCCTTATGTCGGAGGATGAGCTCACAGAGAATTTAAAGAAGTTACTGTCACATCTTATTGATGAGGAGACACTCGATTTGTTTGGTTGGCCTGACGAAAGCGTAGACGTGGTATGTAATTTTGTACGTTTTACTTCTTACATATGCGACACTGAGACATATAAACTTACTGGACCGTTTTACACAGATATTAGAGAAAGTTATCGAGCAATGTGGTGCGAAGCCGGCCGATCGCGAGAAATGGACGCGCGTACAGCGCCTGCGCGAAAACTCCAAGCACTTGTTCTTATACGTGATCGAAGACAAGAACATCGCGCGTATGCTCGACACACACACCATCGATCAAATCGTCAAGCATATCCTCAAACAAGTTAGCGAAGATGATACCGAGGAAAGTATTCCAAACAGCGCAAGTTTATGAATAAATCTATTTCAAGAATGATGATGCAAACATCCCGCGCTCAGCATATCCCAACAGTTTCTGAGATTTATCTCAGCAACCATTTATGGGTCTAAAAATGCAAATGTATATTATTTTATTATTATAATGTACATTACAAAATTATTGTTTAAAAAAGACTTTCCGAAATAGAGGGTATTTTTATATGGAATTATGGAATACAAAGATTTTTCCAAAAAATATGGGCATGTTTTGTTGCAATTCAAACTTAGTTCGGTTGTAAATGAAAGTTAAATGTTACTATGGATAGGTGTGTAAATTTTATTTTAGATTATTAAGTTAAACTAAAGACAATATATTTAATGCGGTTTTTTAAATTAAATTCTATTTGATTTATTATGCGTAAGAATAGAGAAGTCAAGTTTTGGCATTAACATTTTTAAAAATCAGATCAGACTAACTGTAAGGTAAAATATTTAAGATTATTTTTACTAGTACTTACCTTTGTTATTTCCCCAGATCAAAACTTATTGTTGCCAATTTTGTAGATAATTTTCTTTGTTTGAGACAAAACTACAAAATTGACATCTTTTAATTCGTACCAAGTTCAGGAAAAAGACAATGGCAATAAGATGATCTAGATTGGAGATGTCAAATTATTTTATTGTATCGGAAGATTTCGGGTAACGACAATGCGAAACAACAATTAAGCTCTTTGCTGCTGGTCTAAAATTGGTGCTTTTTACTAACCCATACACAAAAATCAACTTTTCCCCTCTGTGGAAGAACTATTGTATAAGAAACTTTGTATTTACACATCATTTTGAACGAAGATAATGGTGTACCATGCATGATCGATCATACGATAGTGTTATTTTAAGTAATTACGATCTTTTGTACGAAACAATTTTATGCTGTATTTTAAAATAATCAAAGTATTTCGGCATTTAAAACAAAGCTATATGATGTCGAAAACACTTTTAGACTTAACAAGATTTAGAATTAAAATAAGAATTATTTTATAGTTAAAACTTCCAAACAATGTTATGTTTGTGTTATTTTAAGAAATGGGTTACTAATTAAGTTTGATTTAATTATTATTGATACAATTTAATGTGAACAATATTGTAACTATTATTGGTTGTAGTTATAACTAATAAGTTTATAATATTTTTAAAAGCAGCACTACTTTTTTACATTGAATGTTAAAATTCAAAACGCGGGTATGATAAAATTATTGCTTTACTATATAATTTTAAAGGTCTAAAGCTCTTCAAAATATGTTTTCTGGAAATAGTCAGAAAGTCATAAGTTTCAGAAAATTATTTAAATACATGGAAAATGATCAATGGAAAAAAGTAATTAATGTTTATTTGCAAAATAAACTCATCAGTTTCAGTTACATAATAACTGTTACTAACTCATACCATTATGTTTATGAGCTACTCATAAAAAGCATGGCATTTCATACTAAGCTAAGTTATTAATAATAAGATCATGTTTAATAGCAAAAACCAAATTAAAACTTCTATTATTATATTTGAATGAGTCATACTCCTTTAAATTCGTTTCACATTTCTCACTATTTTTAGCCTTTATAATTTTTAGTATGTACCTACATACGTACCTATACTTAAAAATTATTGTACTCTACTATTGTATACTAAACTGCTCATCAAAAAAATCGGCTCGCCTGCATTTTATCACAAATCGCAATTTTCAAGTCCTAAATTTGAAGTTTGAACAGTACTGTAACTGTGTGTGTGCCACTCCCCCACAATCCTCGCGTAAGCATCGCTGAGGTCTACACAAGAAGGTTTCGATTCCGTAAAGTTGATACCATTGTAAAGCAGTCGTCCCTTTGATTTGGCACCGTATGTCTTCAGACCTTCTATACTGCCCAGTCTCCGGAGATCTTTGGTAAAGTTGCCGAACTGCAGAACGGCTTAAATCTGACCTCAAGGCGACTATACATTGATTTAAGCCACAGCTAGACCCGCATTATTTTCTGACTATAATAGAATAGAAATACTCTTTATTGTACACTTTATATAAATTACATTAGAACTTAAAAAAAGAAGGGTGTAACAATGGGCGATCTTATTGCTAGCGATCTAGATCAATAAAAATAAAAATCTTAGTAAATAAACATAACTTTTTAAATTCATTTATTTGTCCGAAAATAGTACACAACATGGTCTTAAAATAACGTTAGTAAAATGAGATCCCTGGAAAAGTAGGTTTTGGATTGGAAAAACGTGTCTAATTAAACCATCAAATCGGCAGTCGGCAGCATTTCTGTAGGTATAAAAACTTGCTAAGGATCTTAGACTGCAATTAGATTTACAACAAGTAGGACGCCTAACATCTTATCTGACCCAAATGTGAATGAAACGATCGATAAATATTAATTGGGCGAGTCGATTTTTTTATGACCAGTGAAGTACGTCTAGGTCAAGGGCGCAGTTTTATTTTTATAAACATTCATATTTTTATTAAGTTTAGGGTTATGGTTGGTAATGTCAACAATCAATAAAAGTTAAAATATACACTATGATAGTTTTATTAACTACTTTAAAAAATGGAGATTATTAATTCGACCCTAAAGTAGTAATTTTGTCGGAATTGTACAATATTCGTATCTTAGTCTTCCTTGTCTTCTAAACAGGTGTGCCGAAGGAGTAGGATCACGGTCCATACAAAATTACCCCACGTCCTACAGCAAAGGCACGTCCACCACGGCACCAAGGCAAGCAGCAAAGCACCAAATTGATCAATGGGGGCTACCGTTTTCGTGCTCACCAGTTGGCGCCACTGGCGATTAAGGTCCATAAGCATATATTTAAGGTGGTTATTATGCGCTTATGAACAAAGTTAGAAGGAAAATAATTTATGATGCCGTAGGTAAACGTGCAATTTAATACACGATGGAAATTCAATCAGTTCAAAAACGATTAGGTAGGTAGGTACGCAAAGAGTATAGTAAGTAATAGGGAATAGGTACGTCTGTGACAGCTGCATATGACATTATTTTTTTTTTGACGATGACCACTCGCAGTTCAGCACACTAAGGCTGGTTACTGTTTAACTGGACTATCCTGTGGTGGCCTCAAATTAATTTAAGGCCCCCAGCCAGGGCTTACAAACTAGCTAAATTATCGCTCGCTAGGGCATCCCCTGCGGGATACGGACCTCGGCTTAGCGGCGTCATTTCGAGAGGACAACAAGGGACAGTCTGGGTCATAACGTTATTATTTAGGGGATTTAAAACTACTGGCTCAGCGACGTGGGCTGGCTCGGTAATAAAAGGTCGGGGAGGGTTATTACTGGGACGTCGCGACGGGCTCCGGCGGCGGGGCTGGAATACGGAACGCGGTCTGTATCTGTGTTTTCTGAGAGTGCTGGTTTCCCTACGGCTCTCTTGAATCTGGGTGATGGCGTCGTCGGGTTCGACGAGGGTATGCCGCGCGAGGCGAGTCCTACTGATCTGTGAGGGAGTGTATCGGGTAGCCGATGCAATAAGGGGATTTTGGTGTTTTGAAGCAGTTTCGATGAAACGCTGCGATAGTCGTTTCATGAACTGCTTCACTGTCGGGATTTTGAGGTCGACATGGAGTCGTTCGTTCCTAATGAACCACGGGGCGCCCGTGGCCTTTCGGAGAAATCGATTTTGAACTACTTGCATCCTATGGATGTGGTGCGACTTTGCGTGCGCGAAGGTGGCGCACGCATACGTCATTATGGGGCGTATGCACGTCGTGAAGATGCGCAGTTTACATCTTAGGGACAGCTTGCTGCGTGCATTCAGCATGGAGTGAAGCCTACCGAGAGCGAAAGAGGCACGCGAACGTACCTTCTTTATGTGCTCAGCGAACGTAAGTTGTCGGTCGAGGATCACACCTAGATATTTGGCTTGCTTCTCCCAAGGGATCGGCTTACCAAACATGGTGATCGGGCTGGGAGTGGGTCTGGAAAATCGGCCTCGCGTTTTGTCAAACAAAACCGCTTGGCTTTTTTCGGGGTTAACTTCGATCCTCCACTTTCGGAACCAGACGCCTAGGGCGTCGGCCGATTGTTGGAGGACTCGAGCTATGCACTGTTCGCTTCTGCCGGAGCGGTAAATGGCCGTGTCGTCGGCGAACAGGGCTAAGTGCGTCCCGGGGAAGGTCGGGATGTCGCTAGTGTATAGCGTGAAAGCTAGAGGCGAGAGCACACCGCCTTGGGGCACTCCGGCGCGAACGGGATGGGGGGCTGAAAGCGCACCCTCGATACGGTACCGAAAGGTGCGGTTCGACAAATAGTCTCGTAAGATGAGCACGAGACGATCTGGCACACCGAGTCGATATAACTTGTATATCAGACCGTTGTGCCAGACCTTGTCGAAAGCTTTCGCCACGTCGAAGAACAGGGCTCCCGTCACTTGGCCGCGCTGGAAGCGGTCGCTGATATGCTCAACGATGCGGAAGCTGTTGGGCTCAAGAATGGTTGGCTCTAAAGCCGAACTGCTCGGGGGGAATCAGGCTCTTGGCCTCGACATAGTCCTTGAGTCGCTTATAAAGAGGTCTCTCGTAGACTTTGCCTAGACAGCTGAGCAAACTGATGGGACGATAGCTGGTCGGGGAGGACTTGGGCTTCCCTGGTTTAGGGATACAGATAACGGTAGCCCCTTTCCACGATTGGGGGAACATGATGTTGGACAGAGCGCCATTGAAGATGGCGGTCATCAACATCATCAGGGAGGCGGGAAAGAGACGGATCACCCTGTTGGTGATGCCATCGGACCCAGGGGCTTTCCTGGGTTTGAGTTTGCCTATGATCTCCTTTACCTCGTCTGGAGTGACGGGGGGCAGGGGGTCATCGGGGTCCTCAACGGAGGGGATGGAAGGTCTACGTTCGACTTCAGCATCCACCATGCGAAGGTGAGCTTGGTCTACTGGTAGAGAACTGGGAGAGCATTGTGCCTCCAGGCTGTCGGCTAGGAACTCGGCTTTCTCGTCGTCATCGAAGGCGACGGTGTTATCTGGGCGTGTGAGGGGTGGCCTATGCTAACTTCAGAAGAAATTACGATCTGCTGAGGTCACCTATAGAGGTGACCTCAGCAGATCGTAATTTCTTCTGAAGTTTACGTTTCCAGAATGCCAAGTGGTTGGGTTCGAGGTCGCCCAGCATCTTATCCCAGTCAGCGTTACGCAGTTCATTAATGCGATTACTTACTTTACGCTGTACGTAGCGCATGAGAACTTTGTTACTTTGACAGGGGAAGGTGCTGTAGGCACGGACAGCCGCGTTCTTCTCCGTCAACAGGTCACGCACATCGTCCGGGAGCCGCCGGAGTCTCCCTCCAACACTCGTTCAAGACGTATTGCATGTGATCCGTGAGAGAGTCGATCGCGGCCGTCGTGTCGGCGGCGGTCTCGATGAGGTCAGGGATCTTGTCCAAGTGAGGTGACTTGGGTGTCTTTCAGCATTTCGCTTACTCAACTCCAGTCAGTGATCACTCGGGTCGGGGGGGGTTGTACGGGGTCCATGGGTCCCGACTCCCGATCTCGGTCATGCCCAGCCGACAGACGGAGACCTCAAGTCTAGAGAGGGCGGGCGGATCCATAGGGATGCAGTACAGGGACGACCTATAAATAAGAGTCCCTCTCCTATGACAACGAGTCCTGTCGTTGCGAACTATACGATAGTTCGCAATTTTCGGGTCTCGATTGTAAGGTTTGAGAAAGGTCTCCTGGACCAGAAGAATATCTAACCGATGGTCGTGGAGGAACGTGGCGACCTCCTCACGTTGGCGTAAAAAGCCATTGGCGTTGAAGAACCCTATCCGGAGGGCCATCGGTGTGAACCTACGCGCGGGGGGTGACCTATCCATGAAGTGAGGCGTAAGTTTCTACGTGGCGCACTACGTCGCCAAATTGGGCAAAGACAGAGGCGTGATCGCCTCTGCACACCTCCAGGGCCCGGGCCATTGCCAGGGCTCTAGGGGAATAAAACGCGTTAAATGTGACCAGGATGATGTTCCTGGTCACATCTCCACCGGCGGTTGCCTTAGGAGTAGGTGGGGGGAGGGCCGGTGCCTGAAGCACGGGGCGCCCTGCGAGCGTTGCCCGAGTCGCCGTCGGCGGGGAAAAAGGGGGGATCGCCACGTCCAACTTCAGGTCCATAAGGGCCGGAATGGCCCTCGTGGCCGGGGCGAGTGGAGTCGCGGTGTTGGACTGTGGGGCCTGGCGAGCGGCAGTCCTTAGGGCCGGGAAGTGGGCCCTATGGTTGCCGTTCCATGGGTTCGGCCGCTGGGGGCCTGAGGCCCCCGAAGGATTTCCCACTAGAGTGGGGCACTCCCTCTGCTGGCGTGCGTGAGCACGCTTCGCCAGCTTGGGGGCGGAAGATTTGGGCGCCTTGGGGCAACCCCGGTAGTTAGCCGGGTGCCCTGTAGCGCCACACAGCACACAGCTGGGTGGCTCGGCGCATAAGGTACGGTCCTTGGGGCGGGGGCAGTCGGCGGTGCCATGACTCCCCAGACACTTAACGCAGCGGGGTTTGCCGTGGCAATTCCCCTGCGAGTGTCCGTATAGCTGGCAGCGGTGACACTGCCCAACTATGCCACTGCGGGCGGGGGTCTCAACTTTGAGGCCAGAGAGGCCACAAATCTTNGTCATTATGGGGCGTATGCACGTCGTGAAGATGCGCAGTTTACATCTTAGGGACAGCTTGCTGCGTGCATTCAGCATGGAGTGGAGCCTACCGAGAGCGAAAGCGGCACGCGAACGTTCTTTATGTGCTCACCGAACGTAAGTTGTCGGTCGAGGCTCACGCCTAGATATTTGGCTCGCTTCTCCCAAGGGATCGGCTTACCAAACATGGTGATCGGGCTGNCATATGACATACAAAAACTGAAGCCTAAATAAATGCTCAGGCCATTATCCATCTCTCATCGTCATCCACAGCCCTATTTCGCCCACAACAGAGCATGGGAAACAATGTCAACACAGGTCCTTGAACGCCAATCGGTCACCGCCTTAGTAAGTACACCTATCATCAGCGCGCCTTGCCAGATGTCTTACCCAGCTCCGTTGAGTTCCGTAATTCGTTTTCTGATGCCAAAAACCTCCGTACGTCTTCNTGCCGATTGTTGGAGGACTCAAGTTATGCATTGTTCGCTTCTGCCGGAGCGGTATATGGCCGTGTCGTCGACGAACAGGGCTAAGTGCGTCCCGGGGAAGGTCGGGATGTCGCTGGTGTATAGCGTGAAAGCTAGANTTCAACACAGGTCCTTGAACGCCAATCGGTCACCGCCTTAGTAAGTATACCTATCATTAGCGCGCCTCGCCAGAAGTCTTACCCAGCTCCGTTGAGTTCCGTAATTCGTTTTCTGATGCCAAAAACCTCCGTACGTCTTCAGAATTCAACACAGGTCCTTGAACGCCAATCGGTCACCGCCTTAGTAAGTATACCTATCATTAGCGCGCCTCGCCAGAAGTCTTACCCAGCTCCGTTGAGTTCCGTAATTCGTTTTCTGATGCCAAAAACCTCCGTACGTCTTCAGAACTCAACACAGGTCCTTGAACGCCAATCGGTCAGCGCCTTAGTACACCTATCATCAGCGCGCCTTGCCAGATGTCTTACCCAGCTCCGTTGAGTTCCGTAATTCATTTTCTGATGCCAAAAACCTCCGTACGTCTTCAGAACTCGATGTTTGGAATTTGGTCGATCGGTTATGTACCTATGTGTATGCCAAATTGCCAAGCATAGAACGCTCCATGGCTCTCTGTAGTGTTACATACTCTTGGCATTCATAGTCAAATCACACAGGTAGGTAAATCACAATGCCTATTTACGTCCATTACTAGTATATACTAATTCCATGCCTTGTTAGCATTCAGTCAAGTGCACAAAGTACAATTAGGGATGTTGGAAAGCCGAAAAAAGGTCGACGTAAATTGTATCGATTTTATTATTTGAGTGTCTAACGATACCGAATCGCGTTTTTTAAAGAAATTATCGAGTTGAGAATATTTTTTTTCATCTATATATTATTAACCAGGTGTGATTGTGACGGGTTCCCTCCATCTGGCCGAATCTAAATGCTCCGAAACTTATTTGGCATAACACACTTGGCATAATCTAAACGAATATTTTAAGGCATATTTATAATACTACTGAATGATGAAAACATTTTTAAAATACCTTCATCAGTGATAAAGTTATGCGGCATCAAAGATGACAATTAGAAACAGAAGTCCAATACGAAACGTCAAATACCATGTTGCCTATACAGCTGCCATAGAAAACGGCGTCTTTGCGAGAGAGATACGGGCGTAGCTATAGCTAGCGCTCTCCGCCCTCTATCTCGAAAACGGTTGCGCGCACAAAAAAATGTTCAGAACAATAACTGTTGCAAATTTTAGGTTCTCACATTTTGATCACGGATGTTAGCATCATTTGAGCTATAGAAACCGAGATAATCGCTAAAAACTGATTTTTGTGACCTTCAATAACTTACGACGCACACAAGATTTTATGTGACTTTTGACACAACATTTAGAACTTGGCGTTCTAAATGTTGTGTCAAAAGTATATCTCGTAACCGAATGTTGATCGATGGAGCCATAACCATTGAAGGCGTATATAAGAGTTTCCAGCTTATTATCTTTCATTCCAAGGTTGACCCATTGCTTATTTGACTGTACTACTAAAGATTATGTTAGTGCAACATCGGGATAATGTGGCGTCCCACTGAAGTCTGGAATACATCCAATATTCCGCAGTTTTTAATTATATACCCCCATAGTTATATTTCGTTTGTTTTTCGATCAATATTGATTCTATTTTCACTTTTAGTATTATATTTTTGTATATTTCTAGTTGACATAATGTATGGATAACAAATATTTTTATTATCCATCTAAAAATATCGATATTTTTTGGACAACCTTGTTACTATAAATGTCATGTCAATTGTCTTGTCAGGTGATAGTATTTTGGTATTTATTGCGGACTATATACGTTTACGTGATACTGAGTTAAATTTTTATGATTTAAAATTACTAGTTTAGTTGTACCTAAATACAATTCATATCGGAACCGAGGTTATTGGCATATAGAAGGAAAATGACATCAAATGTTCCTCTTGTTGTGAGACTATTGGCTTCTTCAGTATCAGTGGCCAACAGGGCTGGAAAAATTGTTCGTGATGTTATGAGTAAAGGAGAATTGGGAATAGTTGAAAAGGTTTGTTGTCTAGTTTGCAATACAAATACCCCTCTGACCTAAAAATGACTTTAAACAGAGAGATTAAATTGTGAGGCTGAGGCCAAAGTTCACAAATAAAGTTCAATTTATTAAAGGTGATTTTGGATTTTATAAGTAAAAATTTGCTAGTAACATTAAACTTCAAATACGAAACTTTACAGCCTATAAAATAAATCCAAGTTAAGTCTCATGCAATATAACTTGAGATTAACCATGATTTTTTTGGAATTCTGGCTTGTGTTTATAAATAATGTACTGTTTCAGGGTAAAGATGACTATCAAACAGAAGCTGATCGGTCTGCTCAGCGTTGTATTGTTGCATCACTTGCAGCACAGTATCCCAAAGTGAATATAATTGGTGAAGAGGATGGCTCTGATAATGAGGTAAAGTAGAATTAACATTTAATTACGCCCATAATTAATTTGGCTTATTTTATGCACACTAAAACTCACTAAACAGCTTGAGACAGCACATTAAATTTATTGTACAATGTTCTATATTCATCAAGCACACAATGCTTGCAATCCAATGCTCCTTGTGGAAATTGTTGTCATATTGATTAATTTTCCTGGCTTTGGCTTTATTAAGTTTGTTAAACTTGTGCTACAAGCTACGACTATAATTTATTTATTTTAGTTCTGCCTTCTTAATATGCATTTAATTTCACTTGTTTTTATTTTTAGGGTATATTTTTAATTTCATTTCACGCAATGCATGGAATATTCCACATATTTTATGTTTTATTTGGTTCATAATTTCATATGCGACTCATGTTATGCACTATATTATGCATTACTTTAGTCTTAGTGCTTGTTATTCAAAATGAACAACTGCATAATAATAATGTTTTTCGCAATATTTCTGATAAATACTGTGAATTGCAAACTTATTGTACAGTCAATATCATGCCCATAATATTATCGCCACTATGGAACCCTTCACTGGTCTTGATCCGACATGCCCTTGGCTGGTTTTTAATACCTACATAATTATTGTTCCTTTGAATTAGTTAAATATATATATATACTATAGTACTACTTACTAATAACACATAGGATACTTTTTATCCCGGTAGTATTATTTTATTCCCTTGGTATAATTATCGACATTCATGCGGGCGGAGCCGCGGACAGTAGCTAGTCAATTTATAAAGGTTTATTGTGCTGTTAAGAGCTTTCACTTTTATGTGCAGATAATATTAAATTGAGAACTGTGTATTTCCTGAGAGTCAAGGTTAAAAATAAAATTAGTTCTCTTAATTGTATTGTGAATGGCGCTTAAATCCTGCTCAGTCATGCAGACATAGTAATTTATTTATGTTTTTACTGATTCAATTATATTTATTTGCTTAAACATGTGCATGTGCACAAATACAAGAAAAAAAATTGCATGTAGGATAACATTAAAAACATAAGGGTCAGACATATTTGCCACATACTATGGCGTGCAAATATTATGCATTCAGCATGCTGTTGTTGTTGTCATGATATCTTAATACATTATGTTATAGATCTTCTATTTGTCACAGGGTGATGTTGCCAGTGACTGGTTGATATCAGAAGCAGACAAAGATGTGTTATCTTTGGAGTGCCCAGTTAACCTTCAGAGTGTCAAGGAGGAAGATATAGTTGTCTGGGTTGATCCTCTTGATGGCACCTCTGAGTACACTCAAGGTAAACCCTATTTTTTTCCATCTCATTTTTAGGAAAGGCATCACAACACATGGTTGTGTTTATATTATTATCTTGAATTGTATTAACATTTCAATCTACATTTTCATAAGTCATATCAACACCCTCCTGCTGTAACATGCATTGCATAAACTAATCTACAATTTTAATGTTTGTAATTATTTATTACAAGTATGTAAAATAATTCTAGGTGCGCTAATGTTGAAGAGAGATCCATGGGAAAGATGGAAAATGTACTTAACTCATCCTTTTATAAGTGTGAAGTGGTATTTAAGTTTGCTCCAATCAAATTATGGTAAATTGAAGATTTGCATAGGTTTTTGAGCTTTTTGTTGTTTAGAAATGCACTGTAGTAGTTGGACACAGTGGAACATGGTCAAGAATTTCATTTTAATGTATGTATTGTACATATTTATTATAGAAAATTACCCTAACCAATGTAATAAATAAACTAACATGATATTTGTCTTAATTTCTGGCTGTACAGAAAACCTGATATAATGTTCTAATTACTTCCTATAGACCTTGATTTAAATAATAATTGAAACCTCATAAACTTGCATGTTGCATGGGTGCTGGATTGATATTATAAAAAGTAATTTGTAAATTGTTGCAGGATTTCTTGAACATGTGACTGTTTTGATTGGAATTTCAGTCAATGAGAAACCAGTGGCTGGTGTTATTCATCAGCCTTATTACAAAACCATGTTGGGTGGGGAGAAGAAAATAGGCAGAACTATTTGGGGGCTACAGGAAGTAGGTGTGGGAGGGTTCACTCCTGCGCCTCCACCTGACTCCCTCATCATTACCACCACCAGGAGTCATTCCAATCCTCTGGTTGAGAAGGCATTGCAAGTCATGAATGCTGCACAGATTTTAAGAGTTGGTGGTGCAGGTTATAAGGTGTGAATCGCTTTTATGTTTTATTTTGCACATTTGTCAATACAAGGCTTCTTCTGGGTAAGCTCGCTCCATCGTCGACTTTGTCTCTGTCATCTATGACCTAGACTAGAGTCAAGAGCAAACCCATACTAAAAAAAAAAAAAAAAAAAAAAAAAAAAAAAAAAAAAAAAAAAAAAAAAAAAAAAAAAAAAAAAAAAAAAAAAAAAAAAAAAAAAAAAAAAAAAAAAAAAAAAAAAAAAAAAAAAAAAAAAAAAAAAAAAAAAAAAAAAAAAAAAAAAAAAAAAAAAAAAAAAAAAAAAAAAAAAAAAAAAAAAAAAAAAAAAAAAAAAAAAAAAAAAAAAAAAAAAAAAAAAAAAAAAAAAAAAAAAAAAAAAAAAAAAAAAAAAAAAAAAAAAAAAAAAAAAAAAAAAAAAAAAAAAAAAAAAAAAAAAAAAAAAAAAAAAAAAAAAAAAAAAAAAAAAAAAAAAAAAAAAAAAAAAAAAAAAAAAAAAAAAAAAAAAAAAAAAAAAAAAAAAAAAAAAAAAAAAAAAAAAAGGATACCTATACACCTTTCAAGTGTATCTTCTAGAGTTAAGCCAAGACAAGTATTGATAGTAATTATTTTATAGGTTCTACAATTGCTAGAAGGCAAGGCGTCAGTTTATGTTTTTGCCAGCCCTGGCTGCAAGAAATGGGACACGTGTGCACCAGAAGCCGTCCTGTCTGCCGCAGGAGGCCAACTGACAGACATTCTTGGTGATTTCTACAAATACGGCGGGGCAGAGTTGCACCCCAATAAAACCGGAGTGTTGGCGGCCGTTTCTAAAGACCTACACAGTTACGCATTGAATAGAATACCGCAAGAATTAAAAGATGCACTTGCTAATAAATAGCAAAATTATGAAAATCACTATGTGACAGTGAAAAAGGCAGATGAGATCAGATGTAAATAAAACCATTTTGATTCCCTTTAAATTGTCATATATTTAAAAAAAAACAACAGTAACTGCAATATTATATGAAAGTCTTAAAATAAATTGTCTAGATTATGGTAATAAAAAAAATGTATATATGTATGAGGTACCAATTTAAATGAATACTTTGGGTTATTAAAGCTTGCTTTTATACTTTTGCAACATTTTTCTTAACTCCCTTCTGAGAATTTTGCCTGAAGCGTTCTTAGGTATATCTTTGAGAAATATCACGCCACCTCGTAGATGTTTCGCTGGTGACACCTGATAAAGAAATTATTATCTTAATACTTTGCACCAATATTTTAATCTATGTTTTATAAAACAATAATGTTTATAACTAGTACAATCAAAGAATGAAACACTAAAACGGTACTTATAAATCAAGCTTACTAATAACGTACCTACAGTTAGCCAAAAGTGTCAGTTCTTTAATAACAAGCTTTTATTTTTTTGGTTCGATAAGAATACGGAAGCGAGGAGTGGCAGCATGGTTATCCAAATCCGTAGAAGAATGCAGAAGATTGATAGATAAGTTATTAATTATTATACATATACATACATAGGTAGAATTACAAGGTCAAGTACCTTTTCCTGCACTTACTACAATATACGCTTTGCCTAAATTGAATGAAAAATATGTTTTGGAGGGTTTGTACAGACGCCAGCACATCAAGCTACAACAATCTGTCAAATTTCATTAAAATATATATTTTTTTAAATTTTTCAAGGGTGTTTGGGAAAATTTGACAGTTTCGGAAATGTACTGAAGAACTGATTTTTTTTCGCGATTTCGGTGTTGTTCCCATATTAAAACTTATTCATAATGTTCAGTTATTGCGTTTGTTCTGTTACAAATTGTATAAGGTGGGACTTCTTACGGAATCAATAATATTGAGCAGCAAGCTTATCTCTTCTCACTTTTCACGAACAGCCTGTGGGTTGATTACACTGAAATATCGTACAGCGATTAACCAGCATCGCATTAGTTTATTGCGATCAGGGTGTCGATGGGGCTGATCCGGTTCTATAGCGCACCTAGCGCAAAATAATGTTTGCTGAAGCTCACGACAGTTGTTTATTTGCTGTGATGCTAACAAATTGCGCATCCCAGATGCTCCGGGTGCGGTCCAGCCTCAACATTTCACTGCGGTGGTAGCGCGAGAAGACTAGACCGCTTGTGAATGAACCACGACAGCAAGTTTCTACCTCGGTGCTGAGTTTGTGAGAAAGATTCTAATAATTATCAAATAAAATTAGACCTTATATTAGAATGTGAGCTCGACAAGTTTTTCAAAAAAAACTTGCTTTCAACCTAAATAAACTCAACTAACATGCTCGTTCTTATAATTCTGACTGTGCTTACATGAAAATACCCCTGAAAGCTTTTGCAAAATAGGGAAGCAGTTTCAACATTAAAACAAAATTATTTACCTTAGACGCAACGAATTCGACGAGGTCTTTTTCGGTGACGTTGGAGTTCGGCTGCGCCACCACGAAGGCCAGCGGCAGCTCGCCGGCCGCCTCGTGGGGCAGCCCCACCACGCCTGCGTCCGCCACGCCGCTGTGCTGCAGCAGCAGCGCCTCCAGCTCCGCCGGAGCCACCTGCACGACCGGCCAACCACCATTTTATACTCTCTCGGAGAAGA
Organism: Mamestra configurata; assembly: GCA_002192655.3. Taxonomy (NCBI): domain Eukaryota; kingdom Metazoa; phylum Arthropoda; class Insecta; order Lepidoptera; family Noctuidae; genus Mamestra; species Mamestra configurata. Next base: position 53,462 of record NDFZ01004812.1, read on the forward strand.
CTTATAAGATCTTCGTAAGACGTCCCGCGTGCTAAGTTTTATGGAAATCCATTGAGTCGTTAACATGTGAAGAGGTGACAAACAGACAGTTACTTTCACACTTATGATAATAATATGGATAAGTTTTTTCGTAGTTATCAACTGAATATAATATCCATCTCCACATTCTAATAACTTTACCTGGAAGCCTTTATATTTGATGAGTTCCTTTAGTCTGTCCACAATATAGAAGTAGCCATCGTTGTCATAGTAGCCGATGTCCCCGGTCCTGAGGTAGCCCTCGCTGTCAAGTAGGTCGTCACTGGCGGCGCGGTCGCCCATGTACCCCTTCATACGCAGTGGGGATTTGATCCACAGTTCACCTTCTTGGAAAGGTCCTAACTTTTGCCCATTCTCGATATCAATAACCTGAAAAATAATTCATCAAACAACATATATTTTTGTTGAATTTAAGGCATTCTGTATTGTAGGGTCAAGTAGCGTATACGTACAAGTTTGGCGGGGCATTATGTTTCCTAAGATAAATTAACATTGGTCCCATATTGGATTCGAGTTGTCCAGATCGAATTTTTAAGTGAGCCAATTACTGGCGATCGAACAAATGTGTAGCACGCCTCACTCAGACCCATCTCCTTGTAATAGTCTGTTTCAAAAGTTCGATGGTGTTTTGTTAGCAAGAGCAGGAAACCGTACCTTGACACTCATGCCGGGTGCAGGTGTTCCACAAGAGCCCACCTTCTCGCCGCTTGTCAAGTCCACAAGGCAAGCCATTGTTACTTCTGTCAAGCCATATCCTTGTTTAATAAAGTCGATGCCTGTCCTGCAAATTAGTAACAATTATACAAATAACGACTGCATTTAAAGGTCAGCACAGACAGCGGTAAGGTAACTGCGACAGCATGCTTGAGCAATTTGAGCACGCTCGAACAATTTCCGCTGGCCCTAATCTCTTACTAGGGACCTATTTGTTATTAGAAAATGTAAGAAAACTATTCTGGGTCAACATTGACTAGAAAATAATTATAGTGAATGAGAACGTGACAGATTACTGTGGGAAATAAAACAAATATTCATATTGTGCCCATGATAATTTTAATAAGACGTATGCTATGCCAGTATTACAGGTGCTTTGAATTCTAGAGTAGGTTATAAGTAAGTTGGTGTTAGTATCAACGATTTCTCAAAGTACACGTTTCAAGGTTAGCATTTGTTTCGTTAGTCAAGTGCGTTTATGTGAGCAACGATCGTTATTATTGTAATGCAAACGATTCTCGAACATATTTTATTATTTTGCCGCTTAAGTACCTATTTTCTTTTCGAAAGCCAACCTCAGTCATTGCTTACCTTTCCGAAACTGCTTTCTGAATATCCTTAGATAATGGTGCAGCCCCACACCAAACCTCAACTAATGACGACAAATCATATTTAAGAACCAGAGGGTGTTTCGCGAGGAAGACAGCGAGCGGTGGCACTATTGTAGTCATATTTATCTGGAAATTATTCAATATTTTATTAAATACGTGACGCTTAACATGTGCCTAAGTTCATAATATAAAAAATAAATTATAGTTTAAAAAAACTAAAAAACACGCTTTAATAGCAAATTGCACTAAAAAGCATAAAATAATTTTTAATTATTGAATTTTATACAACAGCCATAGAAAGTCTATTTAACTCAATATACTTCAATAATTTTCAATGATTCTAAAATTAAAATAAAGTGATAAAAAGAAAATTAATTTCATTGTAAAAAGCGTGTTTTTAGTTTTTTAAACTATACTTTTTTTCATTTTTAGTCATGTAAGCTTAATAAACAGTGATAGTGATCAGAATACGTAATATTTAGTATATTTTACTCGACAGTAAATCTAATATTTTTTTATTCGTGTTCTCGTAACCTAGACATTTCATTCAATGCATCACCATTACATGGAACTCTCCCTGTTAACTTTGAGCAATAAAGTTCTTCTATTTAGATACCATTCAATGACCTTCCGCGACTCAGGGCTACATATGCTTGTCCGGCAGCGAACAGCCGAGGACCTAGGTAAATATTTTTTAACCACCCTCTTGCCTTTCATCCCACGGCACGTTTCTCACCAATATATTGGATTGGGTGGATTTTATATAAGTACAATGGCGAAACCCAATTTTTTTTGTTCGAAAATCGCAACGCCGTACACTGACGAGGCCAGATATATATATATTTTTTATCCCAATTGGAGAACATATACATACATGTTAGGGGAAATCGGGTTATGTGGTGGGGGGTCAACCAGGGGTGTCCCCCTGGTTGACCCCCCACCACATAACCCGGAGTTATGCTTCTACGCGGCATGGCCTCGGCCCTGCTGCACGAAAACTCACAGGGTGGGGGGACAATTATTTGGGAGAGGGTGTCACAGGGTGGGGGGACAGTTAAATTTTTGTATTGTTATCGGTCTTTAATACGTCTGCAAATTTTCAAATCAATTAGACGTCTTGAAGTGGGTGAAATTGCGTTGAAAGATTCCTTTACATATGTATATGCATATGTACATACAGGTCAAGCTAATAAAAGTGTGTTAAAAAACCGAAGTGCGAGGAATTAGGCAACTTAGCCGGGCCGGGCGCACTACTTAGGCCTTGCTGCGTGACATGTCACGGTGCAACACAAATGTATAACCTGATGCGTGTCCTTCTTTGGAAGCAGCTGTGCGCTGATTAATTTGTACCCAGCTTATAGCGTCGCGCCGTAATGTTAACACAAGGGGTTACACTGACCTTATTGGAGATGTCGGCATGTCAGATGGGCGGTGCTTGCAGCTGGCAGACATAATTATGAAAAATGAATGATTGTGAAAGAGGCGTAGGTAAGGGTTGCAGCAGTTATGGCTTTCTGTAGTGTCTGTCTGCCTTCTTGGGAGAATGGTGTGATGTTATGAACGAAATACAACTATAATTTTAGAAGAAAAAATTGTCATTTAAAAGCAATTCATCGAGATCATAATAATTATGAGTCTGTAAATGTGGCTCATAAAATCGTGTTAAAAACAAAGAAAAATACTTACTTTGTAATTTTGGATTGTTTCCAAGTACTGCTGTTCATCAAAACGGATTAAAAATACAATTTTTGTATTCATTGCCATTACAGCAAATGTTGTAATGAAGCCGTAAGCATGGAACCACGGTATTAGAGACAAACCAGTTACTATGCCATTCTTTTTTTGAGTTTGTACATAATCAAAGTAGTACCTAGGATAATAAAATAAATTTGTGAATGGAAAAAAACAATAATCACACAGTTTCATAATTAGTATGACCTACTTGGCTGGGCATTGAGAATAATAGAAGACTTTAGGGTCGAGTGTAGTTAAATAGCAAAATAATGTAACAAAAGTACTGTATACACATTACTACATGTAATTTCAATCTTTCCCTCAAGCTTCACTTATTCTAAACACTCATCATGATACTTATTTTTAATAATCCACAGCAATCAAGATGAAGCAATCATTTTCTGTGCATTTGGGAGACTTACTTCATGTGTGCTGACAACGTGAGGAAGTTGATATGGTTGAGTTCTACACCCTTTGGCAAGCCAGTTGTTCCCGAGGAGCACATCACAGCTACTGTGTCTTCCACTCCATTGACATCCGTCAGAATAAAGTCATCCACATTTACATGATCTTTTATCAGGTTATCATACATGATACAATCAGGGACAACTTCAAACTCTCCAAGCATGATAAGTTTGCAAGGAGAAGATAGTTCCTGACAGCAATCATAGATGTTCTGTGATGTAATTGGTGAAATAAAGATGAATTTTGGTTTTGTTATTTTTAGTAAATGAGTTATTTCACCTGAAAACAATCAATAAATTAAGAAGAAAGTGTGTGAAACTTACTTTTAATAACAATTAAAGGCTTTTAAGTTTTACAGGACATGAAAACATTTCATAAGATGGTAGAAATGCTTAGGTACCTATCAGCTATTTTCTTCATGTTGGATGACAGTCAACATGAACAATGATTTGAAATGTTTAGAATGTAAAGGTAGATTAAGCTTCACATATCAGGGCCATCCATATCCCAGATATGCCCTGATAATTATGTGTATGAATAAACCTTTACTTAGGTTTCTTTCTATACAAGTTTTCAATTTTTAGAGTTATTTTCTCGTGTGTGTAACAAGTTCTTTCATTTCTACTTACCAGGTGTATAAGTGATGTTGAGTGTGGACAGCACTCCTCCGCAGTACATAACAGCCAGTGCTGCCACCACAAACTCAAATCTGTTCTCACTGCTGAGTCCCACAACATCACCCTTTTTTAATCCTAACTTACGTAGACTTACTGCGAGGTTCACACTGTTTTGAAGAATATACCTATATGTTACAGATTCCCCAGTCTCTGCACTTATCTGAAATTAAAAAGTATTCATTAAATGAATATTGATCATATTCAAATTGTGATTTAAATGGTAGGTATGCACGTTGCAGCCAAATTGCTGAATTCTCCACATATCATAACAATAGGAACATAGTAAAATCCCAATCTCTTTAGCAGAATTTGTTTTCTTCCTAACCCACTGCTGGGTCAATGCTCAATGCTGCCAATGCTCTTTGTGTTTTGCCATCTCCTGTCAATCCGAAGGAACACGTCTATATTGTCACACCAGCGTTTCTTTGGCCTGCCTTGGCTATGACGCCCATCCTCAGGCATATTATAGGATATACTGGATCAGGCAGATACTTAATGGATCACTTTATTAGTGAAAGAACAAGATTATATTGACAGACTCACAATTTCATGCTAAGTGGGTTCAAGGTTTGTGAAATTAAAGAGAGACAAAGTGTCTCATCTCGTTTTTCTCCAGACCTTTAATATTTCCTCACAATAATAACAATAGGTTACTTAAAGGTTTACACTTACTAAGGCTACATTATCACCACCATTTTTCAGTTGGTCAAACAAGAATTGCCCATATGATAAATGCGCTGGAATGCTTCGTTCTTCAGGCCCCGATACCACATTATTATGGACAGTAACCGGCATTTTAGTAACAACTGTTCACACTCTACTTCAGAAAATGTTGACTTACAAAGAACAAACTTGAAGTTTCTTATCAGAAATAATTATAATCTTATCGAGTAGGTATACGTTTAATACTAGTATCTTTCCAATTTGATTAGCAATGGATTAGACTTTGGATACAGTTATTAATATTTTCCTAGGCTTTAGTTAGTTAGAAAATTTACATTGCAAGTATTACAAATTAGCATAGAGTATTTATATTATATTATATTAGACAGATTGAGAACCAGCAGTGTTGCAAGCAAAGTTGAGATGAGATTCAGAAAATCACGTATTTTGACGAAAAAAACCCAGTTTTATGAAAAAATTGTTTCTTTCTAAAATTCGAATAATTTAAATTTTTACTATGTTATAATTTATTTACCTATTTATAAAAAACTTTGTACAGTGGGACTTACACTAAATATTTAGTAATGGATAAAAAAATAGCCTATGACACTTAGTTGCCTAGTACTGTAGCTTTCCATCAGTGAAGTAAAGAAAATCTCCTACGAATGATTTAACCTTAATTTAGAAGTTTAAAACAGTAACTCATTAAGCCGTTTTTTGTTTCCAGCAAAACGTGTGATCTTTTTTTTACCACTTGCAGAGAACTGCAAGCTAAGCAGTAACCAGTCTTCGTTTGTAGAAGCAAACTAAGATTGGTTACTGCTTAACCGAACTATCCTGTGGCCTCAAATGAATTTAAGGCCCCCGGCCAGTTAAACTAAATGAATACTCGCTAGGGGCACTCCCTGTGGAGTACGTAACTCGGCTTAGCGGCGTCATTTCGGGAGGACAGCAAGGGACAGGACAGGCTGGGTCATATCATTATTATTTTGGTATGAATTTAAAACTACTGCCTCCGCGACGCGGGCTGACTCGGTAAGCAAAGGTCGGGGAGGAAACGTGAGATCCCCCGTGATCATTCGCGAATCTTTGCAACACAGAGGATTTCATTTGAGTTTGTCATGTCGTCGCTGCGCGTGCAAAACCGCGGAACAACAGTTGGTAAATACCGCGTACCGGCTTTTGAACGATTTTACAGGAGGTGAAAAAAATTAAATATCTTAGGCATTTGACTACATTTTACGGACCGAAGTATGTAGTAACTTTTTGTGACTTACTTTAGAAGAAAGTAACGTAAATTGGACCATAACTTGTTTAGATATCGTGTAAAGTCACTTACGCGGTTTTGTAGTAACAAATAATAGAAAAATCAATATAATATTAACAAATACGCGGAATTGAAATAAAACATTTTATTGAAAGAATGAATTTATTAAGATAAAAGAACAACTTATTCTGAATTCTAAATCAAATTACAAAGAAATTATTATGTTCGAGAGGTGAGATAGTTAACTTTTCATGAAAATACAATATTTTACAATCTTAAGAAATCAACTTCTTACTGATAACTTGTATCTTTGGAACGTTAAATCAATACCATGGTATTAAACTTAATAAAATAATTATGGTAATATAACAGCCAGCTGGTTTACTGGTTACTTGACAAAAAAAATCTCAGTCTTGTAGGCTTTCTTAAAATTACTGCTTCGTTAATATTTGTTTTTTGAGTTCTACTTATTAAACATCACTTTTTTGCCATTGCACTTCTTATTCTTATCAAGGGTAACTAAATATTAAACTGTAACAAAAATAATCTGAAAGTCAAATTAAAACAATAATCAATCACAATATTTAAGATATTGTCACAATAGAAACATTACTTTATAAGGCAAATCATCATAAAATTATGGCAGTCTCTTGGTATAACACTCTATAGCTCCTGTAGATGATGGTACTTAGTTGAGGATATCGGTTGTCGAGATTGATAAAGTGAAGGCAGACTTTCAATTGAAAGGATTTTCTTTGATCTTCTAGGCAAAGGCGTAAAGTCATATTTGAAGTGAAGCTTATAGTCTATTGTACCACTTGGATTATACCTCAGTGATCTTATGTCATCGACACAGCGATCACCCGCCCCAAGGTCTGATTGATTCATAAATCAGGTAATCTTTAAGACCGAAGTCCTTAAAAAAAGTAAAATCCGGCGTAATAACTTCATAAGGACTTGGTACTGTTCTTGCCTCTTTCGTAATAGTCGCATGTTGTGAAGGTAAAAACACTTCTCTATTTTTTAATTTTCTCTCAATCACAGAGTGAACTGAGTCCACTTCCATCTGTGTGTGGCCCTTCTCCAAGTATTTCTGAATTATGACTATTTTTTTGTCCATAGCTAAACGCAACAATGCATTCGATACAATATTGTTCCTATTCAGGGCGGTATCCATCTGTAAAGATTACGACATCCTTAGGATCATCATTCAGTAATTTTGTCAAATAGTCCACAAATAATTACTCGTAACTAAATTATCCGAGCATACACTATTGATAAATTAACACATTCAACAATATAAACATACTAACATGGCTGTTTTTCACGATAATATTGCCGAAATCGGGAGCCCGCCCCAACTGCGCTGCAACTTCTTCGACAATTCAGTAAATACGCGGATTTGCTGCCAAATTCAGACACACCGCTGTTCCGCGGTATTGTTTCAATGTCAAAATCAAGATTTATTATTGGTTAATTCGAAATGTGTCAAATCCACAACCAGCCAATACGCGTTAAGCATTCACTGGCGCAATATTTCAATTTTGCGCCTTTTGCTGATACGCGGTATTGACAAACTGCTGTTCCGCGGTTTTGCACGCGCATCGACGATATGTCAGTGTCAGTTTGAAATATGTAAATTTTTTTTCTTTGGCTTCGCACGGTTTTGGGCATTTGCATTTCATGGACTTCTCATATAGCCAATGTCACGTTTGGTTTATTTGGTTCGAAGAAAATAAAGGTAGGGAAACGAAATATAAGTAGTATTTTGTTTGAACGGAATTTGGGATAGGACGGCCATAAGTATATGTAATAGGATCTGTATTTTATTTATTTTTTCTGGTGAAATGAGTGATGAGTAAATTACAATGACGAACTTAGGGTAAGGAGTGACTCTTACTGACTAAAACCCATCCGTGTTCCTTCTAAAGCCCTTTACGTTCCAGGGGGGCTACTCTCTAAGCCCAAAGTCCGTAGTTTGATCGGGCTTAGTTGCGGGCGTATTCTACTCCGTTTCACCTACGGACTTACGATTAGTCCCGAACCCGAACTAAGTATGAATGACTACGTAAGTCACAGTCATTTATTCGTAATGGTTAGGTGATACGGACTAGAATACGCCCGCAACTAAGCCCGAAACTACGGACAGGCTTAGAGAGAAGCCCCCCGGGGCCGCGATGACTCTTTCGAACAAATTCCGCAACCCTGGCAGGCTCTGGCCCTAGCGGACCCCGTCTTCTTTGCTGACATCTCTTTGAGGCGCGCGTGGAACACAACGCGCCATCGACCCGGGCCTGGTGGTGATCAGACAGCGAGCCACGCAACGCTCGCCGTCCGCAGGCCCGCGCCTACGGTGGCCGGGGATCGCCCTGCGACTCCCGACGCCCGAGGCGTCTTCTTCTGTAGCGGCGGTTGGGGCGAAGGCCTTGCCTGTCCTTCGCGCGGCCCGTCTCCTCCTTCGTTAGCATTACTGCTTCGCAGAAGGAGGTATGCTTCCCAGTCGCCTCCTCGCTCCGGACCATGGATTCAACCAGGGCCGGACGCGAGAGGTTGCCGCCGCCGATCGCCTCGACGAGGACACGGCGGTGCTCAGCCCAAGCAGGGCAGACCTCCACCGTATGCTCCACCGTGTCCTCCGGGCGATCCTCACAGTGCTGACACCCGGGCGTGTCCTCCCGCTTAATCCGAAACAGGTANGGGCGAAGGCCTTGCCTTTCCCTCGCGCGGCCCGCCTCCTCCTTCGCTAGCATTACTGCTTCGCAGAAGGAGGTGACCGCTTCCCAGTCCTCATCGCTCCGGATCATGGATTTAACCAGGGCCGGACGCGAGAGGTCGCCGCCGCCGATCGCCTCGACGAGGACACGGCGGTGCACCGCCCAAGCAGGGCAGACCTCCACCGTATGCTCCACCGTGTCCTCCGGGCGATCTTCACAGTATCGTTTAAGACTTGCCCATATCACTTATGTCACTGATTAAACGGCGCGGTCCAATGAAAAGGCTAACGTTAGAGGCGCTGATATCGTTTGGTTTTTGTGATGCATCATGGCTGCGGACAATTATTCCGATAACAAAGCTAATACCTACCTAATAATGCGCCAAATGCCTACCTAATAACCTAACTACCTCTCCTCAACCGAAAGCCTAGCCCTGAATTCTCCAACAGTGTGCTTAGAGGATTTAAGGCTAGGCAAAACCAAAGCGGGCTCAAAATATCGTCCTGAAACATACCCCGCTCGATCCTTACCGGTTCGTTATTCCTCTGGATATTTCGACATTCTGGATAGCGAAGGACTATCCTCCATTGCCCCGTACACGACATCAGGAAGGTGCGTAGTGTCCAATACACAATTCTAGCACCCTGATGAGGCACCGAATCATAGGCCTTCTCATAGTCTATCCAACGTGTCGACAGATCCTTCGCCGAACTCAATGAGGAGTAGGGCCTAAGTACCGCAGGACCCATTCCTACATCCATTTTTAGAGGCAGATATGATGCTGTTGCTGTTAATTAATCTGGCTTTCAAAATGGATGTAAGATCCTTATAGACCGTCGGTAGGCACGTGATCGGTCTATAAGGTTCTTATTATTATTATTTTTATCACTTAATTATTTGATTTTATTGATTGGTATCTAAATTATTTGTTACTAGCAATTCGCCCGTGACTTCGTCCGCGCGGATTTTGTCGGTACCCTCTTCAACGCCGCCTCTAGGTACTCCCTTTAAAAGGTTTGTTTTGGAAAATTTTGCACATGCTGATTCTGTGGTCTCAGGATCCCAGCGCAACTGTTCACCCCATTAACCCTGTCAGGGGTTGATGATGCAAAATTGATAGATGTTTTTCAATTATCTCACTTTTAGTTTGTTCATACCAATTTCCACGTAAATTGAAGCATGCAATAATAGAATAGAATACTATCCTCCCCTAAATACTTCGTCACCCCTTTTCGCCCCTTTATGGGTTTATTTTCTAAAAATCCAAACATTTGTTATTCTTATTTTTTTTGTCGTATTATATAAATGTATATCATTATCGCTGTGTTTCAAATCCATCGGACCAAGCATTAAGATTATCCCCAGTTCGCTGAAACCGCAACGCTTAATTAGACCATTTTTAGTAGTTTTTTGAGCCAAATCCTAACAAACAAATAAATCTTTCGTCTTTATAATATTAGTTTACCGGACACGGCTGTTTCGGGTTCAGCGGGAGGACACGCCCGGGTGGATCGTCGAGGCGATCGGCGGCGGCGACCTCTCGCGTTCGGCCCCGGCCACCGTATGCGCTGGCCTGCGGACGGCGAGCGTTGGGTGACTCGCTGTCCGATCACCACCAGGCCCGGGTCATTGGCGCGTTGTGTTCCACGCGCGCCGCAAAGAGATGTCTGCATATAAGACGGGGCCCGCTAGCGCCAGAGCCTGCCAGGGTTGCGGAATTTGTTAGTAAGAGTCACCGCGGCCCTGGAACGCAAAGGGCTTTAGAAGGAACACGGGTGGGTTTTAGTCAGTAAGAGTCTGACACGCTTTTCCGCTCCACCCGGAGCGGAAGAAGTCATTTGATGATTTCCCATCCTTAAACAGAAAGGTACCTACGTAACACATATACAGTACGTACGTGAACGCGAGACATAGAGACAAGGCTTAGAACGGTTATGCACTGCATACATCCGATCCGAATCCGGGAAAATACCTACGTTCCGAAATAGCCATAGAACTATTTGCATGGTAGTTTACGCACTAGATACGACTTCCGCCATCAGATTTCTATTCTAAAGAAATATTGAAGAGCCGAATTAGCCACAGTGCCTACTGTTTGTATGAACGCTTGCGCATTACATACCTCGGATTCAAATCGGACAGCTTGAACTTGGATCAGAGTTCGATTTAGTGCGTAAGCAATATGCAAATTCGATCCGAGATTTTTAGACTCTAGATCCGTATTTTCACGAATTCAAATTCCGATGCAGTGCCAAAAGCAATATCCGAATTCGGTCCGAGTTTTTTTATATCCGTATTTCCACGGATTCGGATTGGATGCAGTGCGTAACCGCTCTTACCTTACTATCCTATTGTAAACATTATCGGACCATGACGGTTCGGTTGATAATGGATTATTATTTAGATATCTTAGTAACTGTAAATCTATAATGGGTAAAAATAGGGCTGATAAAATATAAAATAAATACTTAAGTACTTCATCAATTTGTTTTGTTGACAGCAAAGTTGTTATTGAAACTTCTGGAGGAAAAATATTTGTGTACGCAGTTACGGTACTTACGCAGGTAAATAGGTATGAGGTAGGTAAATGAATCATGAAAATAAATGCTATGTTTTCAAATAACTGAGTAATTGACTTCGTATTGAAAAGGATTTATTGTACTTTTCATTATGATAAACGTTTAGCCATAAGCTAAGCGGTATTGGTATTGGTACAAACCTAAAATTTTGTAAAAATACACATGTTCCTTACATGTGTCGTGTTATACGAACATGAAATATGCAGTAGATAGCTGGAGTGCAAGTAACAGGAAAGAGCTGACTAAAAACAAACCAGCAAAGACCATGAACATTTCATTTGCATTTTTTTTTTCATTTTATTATGTTTGAGTAGGGGCAGCGTGTCCAGCTAGTTCAAAGAAAAATAAACTGGCGACGCAGCAACCGTGTGTAATATTAAACGAAACATTGCAAGCTATTGTTGACCCCTTCACAACTCGAAACCTATTTAAGGTTACATAGGTTTCGAGTTGGTAAATGCGCCAAATTACATGTATGTATACATAACTATATACCGCTGAGCCGGCGCTGCCAGGAGCACGTAGCACTCATTAAGATCTCAATTATTTTTAAAATGATGATGATTTAGCAATGGAACCTTGCTAATTACAGGACTTTCGAAAAGGATATGACGGACAGTGCAAATGGTCCTTATGATCTAAAATAAAATCACCTAAAGGACATTGACAGGGTCGGGCTGGCTATACATTCGAGGTGGCGTTTGCCAGCTGGGTCCTAGGCACCGCGGGCCCGCACGATCCTGGCTTGCAGGGCTTGGTGCAATCTACGGCCCGGTTCTTACCGATGACTATTACTTACAAACTTCATATAAGTAAAGTAGAAGATAGTTCATCCAGGATGCAAAATTTTCGAGCTTGCTTTGGTATTCTACACTTTCTAAGTTTTTGAGCTTTTCTGCGTTAGTCGAAAGTAGTTTCTTCATTTAAGGAAATAACCTATTCGAGACGGAGTGTAGAAATTTTCGAGCTATAGACTCTCAGTTCTTGACCTTTCCTGCATTAATCAAGGAAGTTACTTCTATATAAGGATGGATGGTAAATCAAATCTATCCGAGATGGGGCGCAAAAAAAAACATAAATCTTATGATTTTGTGCTTCACATCTTAGGCTAGGAGCTAGGCCCCCCTGATACGCCTGAACCCTAGATAGGGCAATGTTTATACCTATAACGTCAAGCATTATGTAGGTCCCTGACGTAGGTAGGACTACGTCTAACTAAATTCTTTCATGAATGCCCATTCATGAAAGAATTCAGCTAGTGCTTGGTTTGGAAACTGTGTTTCGACTGAGCATGGTTGTTGCTGGAATGGGTCTGTTTCTCATTTTTAATTTTCTTTCTTATTGTTTAATTTTCGTTTTTTTTATTTGTATATTTTTATAATAATGAAATGTGCGTCTGTTCAGGAGGAATAAATTATATTTCTTTCTTTCTACAAGGTGGAGAAGACGAACGACACTTAATGAAAACATATGTGAAAAGCCTAATTCGACGGAAAACTGCTGAAATCAATAATTTACACAAACTGGAAGAAAACATATTATTTCTTGAGAAGTAGAAAATTAATTAGTAAAAACCATTTAATGCAGTTTCAACTAAAAATACATTCACTTCGGAGATTAAACATAATAGGTACATGGGAAAAGCGCCAGTAAATTAAAAGAAATATTAATCAAATAAATGAAATAAGTCCGGTCTATTTTTTATTTTAGACGGGTTTGCTCTTGACTCCAGTCTAGCTCATAGATGACAGAGACAAAGTCGACGATGGAGCGAGCTTACCCAGAAGAAGCCTGTTCACTCCATTTTAAATTTAATCATGCAAAGAAATGAACTATAATTTTCAATTAAGTAACTTTTTATGTAAACTAACTAGCATAAATGTTCAAGTTGATAGATAGTACTTAGTTCCAGATAATAGCAATACGTACCTGATTTAACATTTTGGTACGGAATCCTAAAATTAAAACGAAAACGAATCATGCAAAGATGATGAATTAATGATATCTAGATTACTTATAGACCTTAATTAATTGTAGATGAAATGGACTGTTTACAATTAAGCGGGAGATTTATGATAAGCCTACCTACGGTTTAGCAATAATCCGGTGACATTAATGATATTTGTTCTACTCCAGTACCTACCTAACCAGTTTCACAGCATCTTCTGGAGTAGGTAGCAGGTGCGGCAAAGCTGGCCAATAGCGGCGCGGTGTAAAAAATGGGTAAGAGGACACTTACAAGCAAAAAATATTTGTCAATTTGTAACACATATATACAGCGTGGGAAGAGGCGCAAGATGCCATAGGAATCTTTTGTGACCTCTCCAAGGCATTTGATTGCGTAAATCACGAAACCTTGCTCCTAAAACTAAAACATTACGGACTAGGTAATCTTGCTCTCAGTTTAGTGAAGTCGTACTTAAATGACAGACAGCAGCAAGTTCAAATAAACGGTGTTAATTCAAGGGGTTTAAAAGTCAAAATGGGGGTACCACAAGGCTCAATATTGGGTCCTTTCCTCTTTTTAGTGTATATTAATGATTTACTCCATCTTTTAAAAAACCAACCAAAGATGGTGTTATTTGCTGACGATACGTCCTTAATTTTTAAGATAGATAGACGTTCTACAAGTCTTGACGACGTAAATAATGCGCTACAGCAGGTCCAAAATTGGTTCACTGCGAATAATTTAGTATTAAATGGGAAAAAAACTAAGTGCATCAGATTTGCTTTACCGAATGTCAAAAGTAATACTTGCGACATAGTATTGGACAAAGAGAAACTTGAATTCGTCGAAGACACGGTTTTCCTAGGGATCACGCTTGACTCAAAGCTACAATGGGGTCCTCATTTAACATCTCTTGCAGGACGGCTAAGTTCAGCAGCATATGCTGTCAGAAAAATCCGTCAATTTACTGATATAGATACCGCGAGGCTGGTTTATTTTAGTTACTTTCATAGTATAATGTCTTACGGTATCTTATTATGGGGACGAGCTGCAGACATCGAGTCTATATTTATTCTGCAGAAAAGAGCCATCAGAGCCATATACCATCTTGGTCGGCGCGATTCCCTAAGGGAACTGTTTAAGGATATTAACATCATGACGGTACCTTGTCAATACATATACGAAAACATTATGTATGTTCGGAAAAATATTCATCTTTTTAATAAGATTAGTGATAGGCATAATTTTAATACTAGAAATAGGAATAAATTAGATCAACCCCGATTCAGATTGGCTAAAGTACACACTTCTTTTATGGGATATTGTATTAAGTTTTATAATAAAATACCACGTGAGATTCTCGAACTGAATGAGAAAAAATTTAAAACATGCATAAAACGCACTCTATGTAGACAGGCATATTATAAACTGGAAGATTATATCCTTGATAAAAATGCTTGGCTAAATGCCGGTCCTGCTCCACAGCCTCAGCCGCTTGGTTCCACTAGTTAGGTTTTATATTTGGAAGAGATGCTCACCCTCTTTTATGTCTAATAATAATACTATTCCGCATAATCTTATATTATGTTTGGAATAAACTTTTCTTTTTCTGTATTTTCAGATTGATATTCATAGTTTTATATAATTTAGAAGCAATTTTTATTTCAAGTTCTGTAAATGTGAGAACCCTGGACCATTATGTTAATAGATAGTTTCCTTGTTTGACATGAAATAGCAGGGGCAGTTGAGGGTGTGTCATGCTCACTCCAATGTCTCGCTGATGGTGGCGCGTGTATCGGATCATTCAGTTCCCTTCAAAATGGTTGAGCTGAATGGTGCTGATGCACGCGTCATGTTCGTGAACGGGCGCCGTCAGTGGAGACTGGTCATCCCTTGGTTGCCACTGCCTCATTTTAATATTTCATACTATAAATTGTTTTTTTTCTTTCTTTACATTGTTCTCATATATAGAAGCAACAAGGTTTATGTAACCAGGATTTTTGTAAACATAAAATGATTTAAAAGAGTGTCCGTGGAGTTTCTTGCACGTTCTTCTCCATAGAGATCTACGCTTGCGAACGTGCAAATAGCTTCATGTTTTTGACGGACTGACTTTGACAATTCAAAAGTACCTGATAATGGTTTATTTGAAATAAATGCTTTGACTTTGACTTTGACTTTGACTTTGACTTTGACTTTGACTTTGACTTTGTAAAATGGTGCTCTAAAGTGTCACGTTGCCGAGATAGTTGCCAGCTCCCATACGTGCATACGACATAAAGAAAAGGTGATTCACAAAAAACTGTTTTTTTTTTGTGGCTATTGTAAGTAGGTATATACCGTCCTGTAATTTAACACACTGGATCTGGTAACGCTAATTCAAACATAGGCCTACGGACACGGATAATACGTGCCACAAAATTCCAACAATTTTTCCTTCCTTGCGAAAACTAACTTTTTTTAGTTGCAAATGTAGCAACCCTAATGAGCCTCAGCGGAGTTATACGTTTATAACTGTATGGACTCAATAAATTTATTACGTGAATGGTGACTTAGCGGCTTGTTGATAAACAGCAGTAGGTATGACCTGGTGAGTCGGTTCAGTCGGTAGTGTTCGCGCGTATTAGTTACAGTGAATAACGGAATTTGTTAAACTGGTGGTACCTAAATATACAATGATAATAAACAAAGTAGTGTCAACCGGTCCGGCGTTGTGGGTGCCCAGCCACTTGTCTTTCGGCCAGTATGCGATCGACAAATTGAGACAACACTGCGCAGGAGAAGATGCTGTTGCTGTTGTAAGTTTTTTCGGAAGTTACTTTTATATTTATTTTAGGTAGGTAGGTACCTACTTATTTATTTAATACTTTGGAGTAGACTTTGATCTGCCTGTCTGGCTGCCCTTGACCTCTGATCTAGCGAACAACGAAGTTGTCTACAGATAAATTATAGATACGAGTTTGTTCTAAAAATAGCGCCAAGGAATTTGTTAATAAATAATGCATACCTATTGTATAATAATAATGGTCGGTACCTATGTGTGGTACATTCTTGATAGTATAACGAGATAATCTAATGTAATCATCAAACACACAACTGACTGTTAACTTAACACATTACACATAATAACTCGCAAAGTTAAAGTATAAGAGTAGGTACCTAGCACATCCATAGTGTGTTGGGTACAGCAAGTGTAGTAACATTGTTGTAATAGGTATTATTTTGTAAAATTCATCAAAATCTGTTTAGCCGATGCGATGATGAGTTCTCAATCCAGCGGATCGGCGCGACTGCCAAACAAAAACTGCTCTGAGTAGGAAAACCTACTTCATGAAGTATTATTCCTATTCAATGTTTTCATCTTAAAAAAGTAAAATAAAATAGCTGTTAAGTACATAAATCTATTTTGATCGCGTCTAATTAAATAGAGAAAATGTGGGGCTCAGCTAATTTTTTTTCTTTTTTTAAAGCGAATTTTGCATAAGTAGGTACTTAGGTTCCTCTGATAATGCCTGGAAAAAAGTAGGATAGTGATAAAAGATATTAGTATTTTTATGCTCGTGGAATCGTGGGGAATAACGGGCGTCAGCTGGACTATTTTCAGGACATGCATAATTCAGCACCCCACCTCGCATAGTCTTCTTTTCTCCTATCTTAAACAACTTTGGGGTAGGGTTCCATAGAACTAACTTTGTCGATTCATGTAGAAAGGCTTGAGAAGGGAAGAAAAAGGATGCAAAAGCGGCCATCCAGATTGAAAAATTTTGCTTCGGCTTAGAGAACCTAGCATTGCTATGCAAGCATAAGAGGCTTATTAGTTATTTGATATATTTTTGAAAGTTGAAGTAGATATTTTTGACAAACAGACGACCTACTAAGTACAAAGTTATCGTACCGGCAGCTTCGATCGGTAATTGATGCTCATTTATTTGAGTCATTCACAGATAAATGGCGACACCGACCAGACGATTTCGTACAGGCAGATACTCCAAGAGACAGTGAATGTGGCGACAGGGCTCAAGCGGCTGGGGGTGAAGCGCGGCGACGTGGTAGCGCTGTGCAGCGAGAACCGCGACGAGTTCATCCCCACGGCGCTGGCCGTGGTATGCTGCGGCGCCACCGTCACCACGCTCAACATACTCTACACTAAAGGTACAGCGATGATCCTGAGTTTGGAGCCATTGTTGTCAAGTTCTGGAACTCTAGCAAAAAAGAATAGATACTTATAATGTCTTCATCAGTTTTTTCCCAAAACTTCACGAGTGTACCTACTGCTGCAAATTTTATTATCTAGGTACCATTTAATATATTTCGAAGAATGAAATACCTAATACTAGACACGCTACTTATATAAACTGGGATCTCAATATCCCGATGACATAAATACAATAACTCGCTGAATGCTTAAAAATAAAACCTTTTTTAAGTCTGTTAAAGAACAAAATCATTTAAATAATGTATAGGCAATATCTCTTACAATTTTTTGCTAAGTGTAAATTACATAGGTAGGTAACCTACCAAATATAATTATGGCAAGTTGACAGTATGACAAGCAAACCGAGAACGAGAGATAAAATGTATAATGAGTAAATATACCTATAATTTGTGTCACCTAGCTATTAATTACCTGGCCTAGTGTATGCGTACCTATGATACGTTTGAGATCATAATTATATGCCGCTTAATCCAATTTGAGTGGGTAAAGTGCATCATTTTTGTGTCCGATCTGCCTACTTTGTGCAACTTAAAGATGGTCATTCTAAATATTTTCGATTTGTTTCAGATGAAATGACGCACGTGCTAAATATATCACGACCAAAAATTATTTTCGCGTCTGAAGTGGGACTTCAGCGAAATTTAGAGACCATCAAGACAGTGCCGAGCATCGAAAAAATAGTACAATTGAATGGCAAACCGGTTGCGAGCGGTATCATAGAGTATAAGAGTGTGGGAGTGCAGGTGAACCCGGATGAGTACGAGGCGGAGGAGGTACAGGGCTGGTCCGATGTGGCCTACATCCTTTACTCTTCAGGCACCACCGGCTTGCCCAAGGGAGTCATGCTGTCACACCTCAACGTGTTATACTCAGCGTCCAGTTTTGAGTAATTATCAGAAGTTGGTTTATTTAATTATCCGGCAGTCTTTTGTTGCTATGGAAATTTAAAGATAAGAATAAGCGGCCAAAGTTCAGTACAGGCACAGGTATTAACGTTTTAGATTGTAGATTGTGCCATGACTTAGCAGAAAATAATAATTGAGTAGATAGGTATAAAACTGTGGATAGGAATAGTAGATCATTCTGACTCGGAGTTTTTAGGAAGTAATAATTTTAATCATCTCCAAAGAGTGAAAAGATTTTCTCGTGTGACAAAAATGTTGTTAGCTTAAACACGTATATATTACGCAACCATCACTACTTAGATATTTATAGAACACTTGATAAAAACATTAATTACTTAACACCTAAGAAGTTAGTTAAATATTAAAAAAAAAATTAAATCGACTCAAACTGTAATTTATTTAATTAATAGGTACTTACCTAACTAAAAAGGGTGAAATAAAAATGTTATCTTTAAAAAAATCTAAAGTGACAATGAAACAACATGCATAATGAGGTACCTACTTGTTTTAGAATTACGCTGTTAAGCCATCGCCAAGTAACTAATACACACTTAACTCTCTATCTCAAAAACTGCTAAGCCGATTTGATGAAAACTGCCACTCACGGTTGGGCAGTATTTGAATTACTTGTAATTAAAATACGTAATTGAAATACAAATACGTATTTGTTATTTGTTTTTCAATTACTTCTTAAAAAATTAATTTGTAATTGGTATTTGAAATACATGACGCTGAGGTTTTGTAGATTTTGTGGTTAGTATTTCAAATACTTATGACTTCAAAATACATTGAACATAAATACATTTAGCAATCTTATTAATGGGCGCGTTCTGCAGAAAACAGCGCTCGATAGCTATCGTAAGCAAAAAGGCTACTCTACCCAAACACCTGACAGTATTTTGTAATTAGTATTTTGCGTTTTAAATAAAAATAGTTAAAATACTGTATTTTGTATTTTATATTATAAATACACGACTTAAAAGTATTTTGTATTTCGTGTTTAAAATACATGCGAAATAGTATTTTGTTATTTGTATTTTAATTAAAGCAAAGCATGTATTTTGCCCAGCTCTGCTAGGTATAGTCCAACTTAGGGAACAGTGCAATTCCCTAAGTTGGACTACCTAGTCAAAATTAAAAATATTTTTTGCTAGCCGACTTATAGTTTTTGAGATATGCGCGGACAGACATACGAATATACAAGCATACGCTTAAGAAATTTGGCACACATATGTTAAGAAGCTTTTATAGTAGAACATTTTTTACAAAAACTGTGCAATTCTGTCAATATTAGGTACATACATATTTACGGCGACGGGTCGAATTGATAACCTCCTTTTTTTGAAGTCGGTTAAAAAGGCTTGCATCCGTCTGAGACTATGAACCCATCCTTATCTGAAACAGACATTGTCTTATAAAAGTATGTCGTCACAATGTGTTGTCTGACTGTCTTTAATTACATAATATTTGTTTTTATTTATAGATCTGAGAGCCCCCTTGGGGAGACCACGTTACTGACGATCGTGCCGTGGTACCACGCCTACGGCTTGATGTCGACTATCAACTACATCCTAGTGAAGAAGAAGCTGGTGTACTTGAATGGATTCAATCCTATGAAATATCTTGGTGTCATACAGAATTACAAAGTAAATACTTGCTTTACTTATTATATAATATATAATATAATATAATAATATAATATCTTGGGACAACTCACACACGGTCATCTGATCCCAAACTAGGCAGAACCTGTGCTATGGCAACCAGACAACTGATAAACATACTTATATATTTCTAAATACATACATATTATAGACAAATTACACCCAGACACAGAACAAATGATCATGCTCATCACACAAAGATTTGTCCTGGGTGGGAATCGAACCCACGACCTCCGGTTTAGCAGTCAGGGTTACTAACCACTCGACCAACAGGCCATTATAACTAGCTGTTGCTCGCGACTTCGTCCTCGTCGATCTCGTAAAACAGCGCAAATGACAATTTCATGGGTTGTAATTTTCTTGCGCGGAACCCTCGATCTAGCTTTTTCTTTTTGTATAATAAAAGTAGCCTAAGTTTATTATAGCGAAAATTTTATTTTAGTGAAAATCCCATCAAAATCAGTCCTCGAAACATTTTTTTAAAAACCTTCTAAAAAGCTGTTATTTAGACGTTACAAGCAGACGCTTCAATTTTATTTAGATATTTACATTTTTTTTATTTACATAAGTAGATTTATCAAATCGACATGAGGTGGCCAGTTTTAATCCGCCATTTTATTTATTTATTGCACACAATGTACACACAGTTACAGACTCAACTAAACTTTGTGAGTACATTACCCTGTTAGGGCGCAGCAATCAACTTATAGCTAATGATAAAATAATCTTTAACAAATAATAATCTTTATACTTATTATAACAATAAAAGGAATACACAACACTAACATTATTATATAGAACTGTCAATGAAACTGAATTGTCAATTTTTGGGTACCTATACGTTTGGTTATTTTTTACTTAAAAATACTTAAGTAGTTTTTATATAAATATTTGACAAAACTATAGCTCTGTATGTACAAACTGTTATAAATAATATAATTTACAAAACACTAAAAATATATAGGTAGGTAATACCTATGCTCTTTTTTTAAGGTAGTATCATCAAAAAATTCTTTAATGCAATAATAACTTTTTTCTAAGAGTATTGTTTTAAGTCTTTACTTAAAATATATACAATGTTTTTATGGACCGTATTGTTTCGGGTAATCTTTTGTATATTTGGATGCTTCGGTATTCTGGGCTATTTCTGTACATCTCTAGTCTCGGTACTGGTAGAATTATGTTTATTTTTTGATCAGGTATTATCAAGTTATCAGGTCACTTAAAGGCAATAAATTAACTAATCAAGAATGTCCCCATGAACATAATGTTATGTGCCAGATGGTTTACCCGTAGACAAAAATTACGAACTTTCATACATAATTATAACATCCTCCTATTTAGATAAACCTTTTACGCAACCTTCGTAATCAATATGAGAACCTCTTGTACATCATTCTAACCCGTACTATTGCTTTGTCTGTCAGTAACTAAGTTTTTAGTGATGAACATTAAACTTTTAGGTGACCTTCCTGGCAGCGGTTCCCCCTATCGTAGTGTTCCTTGCGAAGGCGCCGGTGGTAGAGAAGTTTGACTTGTCTTCCATCCTCGCCGTCTGGTGCGGCGCTGCTCCACTGTCCTCGGAAACCATCACACTTTGCTTAAAACGGTAAACAGCCATATTGGTATATAATATACTTTTTGGCCAGAGGCTAAGTGTTGCCATTCAACGTGGCAATGCCGCCAGTCTCTTGGGCACAGTACCAGCTGACAGCGTTGAGTATGAATTTTTTGATGCAATGTTTTAGTTTGTTGTAAGTTTAGTTTAGTTTATTTATTTAAATATGTGTAAGATAAGGAATAAAGAGTACTTCGAGCTAAAAAAAAAAAACTTTCTAAATTCGTACCTTCATATTCGTGTGTCTGCTGAGACGGCTGAATTTCCCGGATGAAGAAGTTTTTTAAAAAGGAGTGGTCGCTACTGCTTTCATTATTGCTTAAATCAGTTGCTTGATATACCTAGTATTTTTATATCGTTTAAGTCAGCCTATCGATCTCCTGGACATATGCCTCCCGCCATTCCTTCAAATTATTTCTGTGTTGTGTATCTTCACGCCAAGTCTTGGGGAAGCCATCAAAGGCGACCTTTCCCAACATTAACTGGCCTCACTTGCCTACATTTTCCTTTTTACGCTTGTGAGTATAGGCACATGGGTTAAATCTTACAAATGAATTTTAAAACAGTTACCTCCAACCGACTGACCTGATATCTTGCATTCACGTTTGGTTTGAAAGACAATGCACGGTTAGTTAATTGACACCATTCTATATCCAATAAGGCAGACTCCTCCCCCATGATATGGAGAAGAAATTAAGGGGTTTGCTGAGAGGAATAATAAAAATAAAAGCTTTAAAAGTTTTACATTCACTTGCAGTATGAAAAATTGCAAGGGCATCTTCCAAGCGTATGGAATGACGGAGACTTCACTAGCGGCAACAAAAGACATAGACGATGAGAAGATTACAAGAAAGCCTGGAAGCGGCGGCTATCCGCTCTCGGGGGTGAAGGCTAAGGTGAACTTCTTAGATTATTCTTCTTACTACTCATCCCCATCCCACCCATCTGCCTTACTTTTTCTCAAGGATGTTAGGGTCGGCTTCCAGCTAGTCCAGCATAATATATCTGAATACCAGGATTTTGTATCAATTTCCTATAACCTATGTTGCTTTAGAGATATAGGTAAGTATGCCTTTTTACTTATTGTAGTCTCCAATTCCCCCACTTTGTCCAGACAGAATCGGAATAAAAAACTAATTTTAAGAACCTACGGTAAATTTGATCTTAATTCCAGCCTCGAATCAATTACAGGTTGTAGATATAGATACACGTAAAAGGCTGGGGCCAAAAGAAAATGGAGAGATCTGCCTCAAAGGACCCATCATCATGAAGGGGTACGCTGGCGACGAGGCCGCCACCCGCTCCATATTTGATGACGAGGGCTACATGAAGACTGGAGACGTCGGGTACTACGACGAAGATGGTTGCTTCTTCATAGTAGACAGACTTAAAGAACTCATTAAATATAAGGGTCATCAGGTAATATACATATTTTAAACATTAAAAGTCTTAATAGTAGGTAAAGTAGCACAGACATTTTATTAATATAGACCGCTAAATGGTACAGACATTTTAATCCATATCTAAGACTAAAATTCTCTACATATGAATAACGGAGTTAACGGAACTGCCCCGAGATGAGAGAAAATCGAGATAATTTACAAGCATACTGACTGTAAGACTGTACCTTCATGTAGATTTTGTTATTCATAATATCGTTCTTAGATATCTACTTATTTCAAGTTTTAACTTTATCTTGCCAAATGCTTAGATTCGATAGGTAGGTAATCGTAATCACCTGTTTTATGACCAATTATCTACATTCGTGCTTAGAGATATGATTGATGGCGCAAATATTCTTTTAATTGGCTGATAATTTCTAATCATTTTTCTATTCATGATAGATACGTAAGTTAGTGTAACACTTAGGTACTTACATATTTTTAATTCCCTACTCTGTGCTGTTATAAGTACATATGTATATTCTCTAATTAGATAGTTAACGTAGGTATTTTAAAAAAGGTGGAAAACAATGGCGTTGATAAGCTTCTGTCACCGGCAAATTGCAGACTCCGTAAGATTGTAATAAATCTTTATTAGATTATTATTTTTCGAAATATTATGAAAAAATCGTTTTGTAAACAATCAATCCCACTCATATTCAATAGTACCTATCCAATATATCCGTGTCTTAGTAAGACAAAATTGTTTACCTATAATTTCACGCGATATTCACAATCTCAGGTACGGCGCGTGGCGTTTGCAATTTTCCGGTAACAATCCATTTTTACTCAATTTACTAGTTATTTCCACATTCACAATGATAAAAAATATTGCACAATGTGAAAAAATCGTCTTAACCAAAGACTATCTCTATGGTTTTAGCCAAAATCTTCACGGGTCCCTAGATTGACTTCGAAGAATGTTACGTGTCTCATGGACCGAAATTCGCACCAAACGCCCTATATTCCAGTGTCTTCTAGTGGTAGAACCTATAGAGTCACATTCTAAAAATTTACAAAACGTCTTCAAGCGTAAGGGAGAGATCAGAGAAGAGCACTAAAGAGTAAAAAAGCAATAGGCCAACCAAAGACTTGCTTAAAAGAGCACATCAAATACCTACTACATCTAGTACACACTCTTGTGCAAGAAAATAAACTAAGTATTTGTATTTTCTTTGGGTGGTCTCTTGCATGAGTTCACCATGTCGACCAGGGAGAGGTGGTCAAAAGTCAAAGTCAAAGTCAAAACGTTTATTTCAATTAGGCCAT
Organism: Mamestra configurata; assembly: GCA_002192655.3. Classification (NCBI taxonomy): domain Eukaryota; kingdom Metazoa; phylum Arthropoda; class Insecta; order Lepidoptera; family Noctuidae; genus Mamestra; species Mamestra configurata. The sequence continues at coordinate 77,987 of NDFZ01004812.1, forward strand.
TAAACGGCACTTTTGAACGTCATCATTTACAGTTCAGTAAACTAATAATATTACATTAATAAAGTGACTCTACTGTCCATTCGGAAAGGTAGATTCTTATGGAGAAGAACGGACAAGAAACTCCATAGTTACTCTTTTCAAATAATGATTTTACAAAATTTAGTATACAAAAATTAATTTAATATTATGTGAGGACGATGCACCCAGAGTATGCTACTTAAAGAACAAAGTATCACCAGCAGAGGTAAACTTATTAATTTCCTAAAGAAATTTAGGTAAATTGTACTCACATATTTACAAACATTGGAACCATTAATTAAACAACAGTGTGTGAGTCAACAGAAAAATAAAAACACAAAAAAAGAAACAGTATATCTATAAAGTTAATACATAAATCAACCAGTTTGACCTTCACCCTTGATTGTCCTATGGAGCAGGACCAGCATGTTTCCAAGCATTCTTATCCTGAATGTAATCTTCTAATTTGTATGTGACGATTGATAGTGATGATGACAGCTAGCAGAGCAAATATAAACTCCCAGTCGGCATTTTTTTTTTCCGAGTGCTTCAACAATCATCGTCATAAATCAGCCAATTTACACCTAAACCTTCCTCATGAATCACTCCTTCAACTTGGTGAAAACCGTATGAAAATTCGTTCGGTAATTTTTGAGTTTATTGCGTATAGACATAAAGACAGACGCGGCGGGGAGACTTTTTATAATATGTGTTGTGATCCAGGTGGCGCCAGCGGCGGTGGAGAGCGTGGTGCTAGGCCATCCCGGCGTGGCGGAGTGCGGCGTGGTGGGCGCACCCGACGAGGCGGCGGGCGAGCTGGCCACGGCCTTCGTCGTCAAGAGGCCCGGCGCCACCACCACCGAGAAGGAGCTGCTGGACTTTACTGCTGCACGGGTAAACAAATTGTTAACATTTATTGAAACCTCATGCAATACAAAGGCGGACTTTAAGCTTGAGGCATTATCTACCATTCAATCAAGGGTGGAGAAGAGATGACACGGCTGGTGCATAAAATAATAAAGAAAAAAATTTAATTAAAAATTAAAAAAACCGCCAACAAAAAAAACTTTAATAAGTAAAAAATAAAATGTAGCGTCTTCGCCTCGGGAAACCGCAAATTTGAAAAAAACGCTTGGCCCAAAGAATCGTACCTATAATATGTATTAAAAAGGATCAATACATTTCATTTTTACTCATTAAGTTTTTTTTGTCGGCGGTTTTTTAATTTTTTATCTAATTTTTATTTCTTGCTTTTTAAACTAATTTAGCTAATAGGTATCTACCACTAGAAACCTTATGATCTACACTCACTTTACCGGCACTACATCGTATAAGTACCAAAAGTAATTCGTTAAGTCCTAGGTACCAGTCATACCTACTCCACTTTCCTCATGATTAGTCATGATGAATCTATAAAAAATATTTTCAAGCTTTCATTTCGTTAGTTAATATTCCTTATTATTCTACTAGTCAAACCCTTTCACTTGATACCCATATTGAGGGAGTTGTGACAAAATTATGTAATCCGCCATTTTGTGGCGGCGGCCATCTTGGACCGATTTTTATCAAACATAGCTAAGGACACTCCCGACTAATTCGCCTTTCGAACAAAAAAAATAAAATCGAAATCGGTTCATCCTTTCCATCCGGGAGCTACGATTCCACAGACAGACATACAATTACACACAGACACGTCAAACTTAAAAGTATAACAACCCGTCGTTTTTGCGTCGGGTGTTAAAAACATTTTTGAACAAAAGGATAACCTATACTTACACAAAACATAATTCAAATCATAAGATAACATTATAGAGATGAGATAAATATGTATTATAGCAACGTAGTACACAGTCGGTTCACATTATTCCAGTCCAATAATTCGGTGAGCCAAACCACTGTTGTGGACTGGATGATATCATCTACAGTAAGTCATGAAGCCATCCATACTGACAATGATCATTAAAGAAGAAAGTAGTTTTGGAATGGTTGAATGACATAAGATTGGCTTTCAACACACGATTCTAGTTGTGCTGGAACTAAAAAGTACCTGGTAACTAGACTAGCGATCTACTTACTGTATCTCTCACTGGATGTTTGTGCATTCTAGTGCCAGTTAGTTAAGATACTTACAGTTACTATCCTGCGCTGGTTTAGATGGCTGGAATAACTTTATTATTATGAGCATTAGAAAAACTATCTACTCATATACTTACATAGTTATTTAGTAATTAGGTTACTAATATCTTTGTATAATAATAATATATAATCATAGTATTCTAACATAGTTTTATAAATAGCAATTGTACTGACAAATGTGTTTTAAATTTCTCCGTATTTCCGGATTTCCTATAAAGGGCTCGGTTTCATCATAACATTACATTTCTCTATCGATGTACTCCATAAATGTAGCTCCATAAAACCTACCTTTTTAAGGGAAATCATCGAATGACTCCTTCCGCTCCGGGCGGAGCGTCAGACTCTTACCGACTACAAACTCTGTGTTTCTCCAAATGCCCTTTGCGTTCTAGGCCGGGGTAACTCTTTCGAACAAATTCCACAACATCTCTGCCTACTGCTTTCAGGGAATACAATCGTAATTTTACGTTTTATCCGTAGAAATATAGTTGGTAAAGGTAGTAACTAATGTAATTCCTCAGCTGTCGGCGGTGTCGCGGCTGCACGGCGGCGTGATATTCGTGGATGACATTCCAAAGAACCCGTCCGGTAAGATCCTGCGCAGGGCACTCAAACAGAAACTACTCGACAGACAGAAAAGCAAGTTGTAAATTGTATTCCTGTTATATTGTATTTTTAAAAGCCATTATTGTTATTATTACATAAAGAACTTTTTATAATAAAATGGAAGAATCATAGTACCTACATACCTAAGTGGTAGAAAAAAATGTTAGATAACAAATTATACGTTTTTAAGAAATATATTTTTTTAAGGAATAATTTCATGCAATCATTTGCATCAAAGATTAGGATAACAAAAAATATATTTTTTTATCTTATAAAGAATCAGTTTATAACATTTTTTTAAACAATAGGAGATAAGAATTTAAATAAATAGATAGTGAAAAAAACGAATCAATAAATATATATAGAGAAAGAAACTATCATTGTAATTAAAGTTTTTAATTATTGTTCGACTAGGTTCGTAAATTTGTTATTAAAAAACTGAAAACAATTTTTTTTTTTTTTTTTTTTTTAAAGCCTTTTTAAGAATAGTTAGTTCCATTGAACGGAAAAAATCTCAGATAGTTTAACAATTATTACATTTGTGATACATGTTGGATCATCAATAAATTGTTACTTACATATCTATAAAAAATCGCGATAGAAAAATTTTGCCTTTTGCGAGTTATTGTTCATAAATTGATATTTTGATAAATTGCGAATTAATTTTCATCTAAACTATAATAATATTATAAAAGGAAAGATTTATTTGTTTGTATACGATTTTGCTCAAACTCAAACTACTCAACCGATTCTAAAAATTCGTTCGCCATTTGAAAGCTATAATAGGTACTAACTTAAAACACAAGCTATTTTTATTTTCCAAGAAATAGAAATCCTTACGAAAATTGCAATCTCAGCCAAAGTAGCAAAATTTTGCCTAGTAAATTCATTATTTGACGTGCGCTGAGAAAACTATTGATGATTGTATAAAAATAATGTACTATTTAGTGCTCATTATTACCTGTAAAAAAGTTCGCGAGGCTATATTTGTAACTATTATGGTTAAGTCTAAATGGCCGGTTTATGTTCAAATTATTCAATTAAAGCCCGGGTTGAATGGAAAAGTGGTTATTTTGATATCATGATATTAATCCTTATTCATTTAAATGATTTCATAATTAAAGTTGATTATGTAAGTACATGTACATTACACTTTAAATTATTAAAATCGGACCTTTCGTTCAAAAGTTACGAAGGGTGCTCTAACTAAGAAAAATGTTGGATGAAGTTGAAACACGGCATTAATGACTTCGATGAAAATGAAGAATAACAAATGTATGGATTTTTCAAAAATAAACCCCTAGAGGGGTGAAATGGGGTGATGAAGTTTTTAGGGGAGAACATTATTGCTTACTTCAATTTACGTGGAAATTGGAATAAACAAACTAAAAGTGGGATAATTGAAACAGGTCTAACAATTTTTGAATAATCAACCCCTGACGGGGTGAACGGGCTGAACAGTTGCGCTGATCCTGAGACCACAGAATCAGCAGCACGAATGGCTGGGTAATTAATGAAAATCGTTGTGCTTAATTTTCCAAAACTTATGCGCGGACGAAGTGGCGGGCGAAGTGCTAGTATTTAATATAATTAAAACAATTTTATTGTTAAAGTGCCCGAAGCGGGTTTGGCTTGCGCAAGCCAGAGGACCCGTTTCCGGCCGTAGTTTCACCCCTCTAGGAAAATTATAAATATTGTTCCTACAGTTCTGAGAGTCGAGTCTAATTTTTGGAAATTTCCTCCTCTTTTTTAATCTTTATTTATATTTCAAATATCTTAATTTGTTTTTGAGATATTTGCAACAATCCAAACCTTTTTTTCAGTAAATTATTAAAACTTATATTATAAATTTTGCAATTTTTTCGAGCGGAACTTTATTTGTTTCAAAAATCATCTAGGTACATGCTCTTCCGAATCGAATGACACCTCATTCATATGTTTCCGAGACTGCTGAAAAAAGTTGAACAAAAAAGGACTTGACTGGACTATTTTTCTTTCTTCTCAAATTGAATAAAAATATCTTAATTATTTTACTAATGTCAATCTCTTTTATTGTCATAAATACGCATCAATCAGCAAATCTAACATTTATATTAATCGCAACCTACTAGACTAACCGACTTCGGGTTCCAGCCGTCAATCTTATCTTCATTGTTGTTAAGCGTGTAAAAATGTTGATAAAACTAGATAAATACGTAATAAGTAATAAGTATTAAAATAATTAAACTATTTTTATCCAGATAATCCGTATAATCAATTACCTTCGAAGGAAGTTATTAACTTCACCATTCCCCCGAGCCCCGACGACAGTAGCCTGTCCATTACAGGGATGATTGATTGCTGACCATAGAACAATAGAGGCGGGCACACAATGTTATATATGTAGTCCCCAAGGTACCGGGCAACGATCCAATTGTGTCTAATGGATGAACTCCGTGCGGTCTTGTGCGGCTTGCGCGCTCATGTGGTCCATTCATACACTTAGGGGAAGGGGGCCAAAAGCGGGCATCATAAGGTTAAGTGAGAGAAAACCGTACATTAATACGAAGGCAAGAAAAACTTTTATTACTATTACATAGTAAATTTGTTGTAGTTTGATAGTCAATGTTCGAATTTAACATATGTCTCAAAATTATGAAACAGGAAGCCAAATAGGGAAACCTTTCGAATGCTCGCTTTGCCCGGGGGGTTGGCCTAAAGTGGGTAAATCGTGCAAGCTCTACATGTCAACATCATTGTAAAAACAAAATAATAAAATTATTAGAAAATAATTTTAAGAAAACACATTACAAATATAAACGGAAATATACGAATTTTTAATGCAAACTCAAAAAAAAATTGCACTTTCTTTGTCCAAGTATTCATTACACTTAAAATAAACCAACATGGTTAAACTGCGATCACTTCTCAGTCGTCATTAGGAACTTTTTTATAATCTTATATAAAAGTACCTGTACCATCTTTGAATGGATGAGGAATGCGATTTTTCTCAGCGTATTGAAAAACAAGCTGGAGAAATTCTTCTTTGGGCAGTCCGTAAAACATACTTTTCATTTTAGAAACAAAGTTAAATAGTTCTAGTTCCCATTATTCGTTGAAAACTGTACTGAACTTTCTAATTTTTTTTCAAGAACCTGTTTTAAGATGTCGCCGTAAATTTTATTGATTTTTTTAAATTCAGTCACCTCTATTAGTGATTTTTTTAATAGAATCTTCACTCCGCGTAGGTACTTTGTTCTGATTTTCTTTTATACTTCCCCACCATCTAAAAAATTAAAGTTTAGTTATTAACACTATACCAATTTTTGAGACAATAAAATAGTCTAGTTATTATCTACATTCTGTTTCACGCAATACCGGGCATAACGAGCATGCTCATATTGCGCTGCTCGCTTTGCCTTTTGTGGTAGTCATGTGTTACATGTTTAAAGTTTTTATAGTTTTTCCGGATCAAATCAGATCAAAAGTAAAAAAGAAGGAACTGTTATTTGCATTTTTTTTATATTCGGTTCAGTAATTTCGGAGATTAGGGTAAATAATGAATACATCAAAACTATTTATTTAAAAAAAACATTGAAACCCTCACAAAAAACCCAATTTTTAATTTGTGTCGTCCAAAAGCGATCCCCATTCTCAAAATTTCTTTATTAACGTAATTCGTCCGTGTTTGGGTCTCAAAAGATTATATGTGTACAAATTCCAATAGAATCGGTCCAGTAGATTCGGAGAAAACTGACACAGCCAGACAGACAGCCTGCCAGCCAGCCAGACACACGAGTCATCCTACCTATAAGGGTTCCGTTTTTGAGACGATTTCTTGTACCTAATTATGTGAGTGCGTACAAGTACAGCGTTTTCAATTCGCCATGTCTTTTGGAAATCATGTTAGCTCTCCATCAAGACATAAGAAAAACCTGACATCACAGACTGACCCGGCGGCGGCGCCGGCGATTAAATTTTATTTATTTAATGAGTCGTATCAACATTTTTATTTAAAACTTACCTGATACGACGGTGGCGCTTCTTATATCTAGGTCTTAGATGAATTACATACCGTACCTCGTCTGGATAGTGGAACAATTCCTAGTGAGCTGAATTTTGGTATTTAATTACGGTGTTTTAGTGACAATTTGAAAAATCGAAATTATGATCGTGCCAGCTAAAAAGTTATTAAAGGTCAAAGGTCACAGAAATAGTCGTAAAAATGTTTAGAATAATTTTTGTTCGAAATATTTTTTCATGCGCTCTACTGTTTTTGAGATAGAGGGCGGAGAGCGCGTAGTATCTATCTACACTAATAAGTATAATAAAGATGAAGACTTTATAATTTGTTTGGTTGAACGCGCTAATCACTGGAACTACCAGTTGGATTTGGTAAATTATTTTTGTATATGAAAAGCCACATTCACGAGGAAGGCTATACGGGAACGGGAAAACGGGATCGAAGTCGCGGGCAAAAGCTAGTTGTGTATAATATATGGTCAACTGTGAATCTCGGTGAACAATACCTTGTTTAAAGTTGACTAATTCTTCCAAGGAATCCTTTCGTTCTTCTGTTTTTTTGATGCAACATTAATATACCTATAGTAAATGTCTCTGATGTCTACTAAGTTCCTAAAGCTCTAAAGTAATGTTAACTAAATATGGATTTTAAGAATCATAGAAATAAGTCATATTTAGGTATCAGAAAACACCCGGCCCTGAGATCAAATTTTCTGCTATACTCCAAAATATGAATAAAAACCGGCCAAGTGCGTGTCGGACCACACACAGCGTAGGGTTCCGTAGTAACCCGTCTCCTAAACCATGCCAGAAAAATAGTAAAAAGTATTTAACTATTATTACGTTACAGAGTTACAAATGCACTTGGTTATAAGTCATTTTCTATGGAATTATAAAGATTTTTTTACTTACCCAGTTTCATTTTATAAGTAGGTCGACTATTACTCATTAACTCGTTAAGCCTAGGTAGCGTTGATAGTTTTCCTTTTAAATTCGTTATATATGCTACTATTATGACTTTTTTCACGTCTCGATTTCAACCGTTTAGCTGGCAGAGAGGGGGGGGGACACTTGACTCGAACAAAAATTAGCACTTTAAAGCTTAATATTTCGCCAACGGATCCTTCGATGGAAAAATGGTTTTAGCAAACCTTCAATATTGTTTAACGACCTATCCAACGACACCCACACAGTGGGGTAGACGATAAAAAACATCATCGCCAGTTTACATGCAGGCGGGCAACTCAAAAAAGTAATTCAAGATTTTATTTTACCACTTTGTCGGCGTGATTAAGAGGAGGCTCCCTAAATTTTATGTTAATTTGCATTAATATTCAGAAACAGTCACACATACTATCAAAATGGAACTTTAGTATATGATTTATTGGATCTTTTTCTTTCCATGTACAAGACAGTTACGTAATTGTAACATTTTCACTCGATTCATTTTTAATTCAAAAATCATGTCTTTTTTAAAGATTATTCCTTTTTTTTTCAAGATTGCTTGGCCTTTATGTCTAAAATAAATATTAACAGTAAGAAAATATAGTTTACTATCCAGTCACAAGATATTTTTTCTCTAGATCAATTATTACTTCAGTTATAAACGAAATAAGAATTGAGACTTACGACATTTAGTTTCGAGCTCGAACGCGATCAAAGAGCGCATGCGGTATTCAACTTTATTACGGCTTGCATAGCGTCTAGCACCATAGCGGTCTACCGGTCTCTCAGTGCCGCGCTGTGCGCCGTCGAGAGAGGGTCTGTGTCGCACGCGGGCGCGTCCATTAGGTTTTTATTTTGGAAGTTGGATTGGAGTTTTTTTTTT
>NDFZ01004812.1:94423-104762 GCA_002192655.3 Mamestra configurata
CCCCCCCTCCCTCCCTAACCTAACCCATAATAACATAATCAATCGTGCTGTTGTCGTGTCATCTCTAGACTAATAGCAAATACCTAAAAATTTCGTAGGAGAATTGTCATCCGTTTAGGGGTTGTCTTTTCGCCTCTTCAGACTTCAGATGGTCAATGTTGGAAGTGGCTTTGCAATGTTTATGTTACCAACAAAAAAACATTATTGGTACCTACACGTTTCAACCGTAAACATCCGTGGAGAAGATTTACTCTTCATCTCCAGAACCCATATTCAGATCCTCGCTATATTTAAATGGGACCAACTTGCAAACATTTCCTGGACAGTTAAAAAAAATATCAAAATCGGTTCATAAACAACAAAGTTCTGGCTGAAATAAAACAGAAATAATTATTTAATAAATAATTAGTAATTTGCACGACTAAAGTGAGACAAACTATTTTACCATGTTATTATAAGTACCTATATTCTGGCCAATAAATAAATTTCATTTCATTTCAAAATATGTTTCCTAGCAAATATTTTTGCGCATGATGTTGGATGTCCAGAATAATAATAATAATAATATGAATACTTTTCAACCGCAAGTGACTAGCGGACAGTGTTATTGTCCTTCCATTCAAAATACTTTACCAATTCAAACGGTTCTATTGTCACAGACATTGCAGATTGCAGCTGAACACACGACTTTGAGGAACCGCATCTGTTACCACCTACCTACTTATAAGTTGTTTTTTTTCTTTTTTTTAAGGAAAAGGCTCTATAAGGTAGATGCTGACTTAACGCAGAGCTGTGCAGTGTTCTTAATGATTTCTGTCAAAACAATATAAATGTTCGGCGTCGGAGTAATACACGGCCCGAACTATTTGCGGAGGTACTTAGTTCCTAGTAGAAGCTGATCTCCTTTGCATGTTTTATGCAAGACCAATCATACCTCCTTAATATTAATGAGCCACGTATTTGATCGATAAGTAACATCCCCACAGTAAATTGCAAACCGTAAAAATGCCAAACCGAAATTGTAGTAGGTAAGTAAACTTAAATAAAACGTAAATATTCCCAAAGCGAACATAAATTCAACAAAATGAGGTAATTGATGTTCAGTTTTGGACACAATTGGGTTAAGCTAATTGGATTACAGGAAACCCTTCGTGTAAAACCTAATAATATACGGATGTTGTCGATGGTTCCAATGCTCTAGTTTAAATAACCACGAAAACATCGAAAACAGTGGGTAACGTAATCATTTTCATCAATAAAATAAGACCTAAATCAAAGTGAAATTGGACAGTGCTCGTAAAATTGGGAAATGATTTACAACGAAGTCTTCCTTGAGATTTATCGATGCCAAACGTAATTTGTATATTTAGAACATTTATCGTAAATTTTCGGGTAGGTTTCTCGACATATTCCCGACAGGGAGTGTTTAACCGACAATTTTTTCTCGATACCCAAGAGAACATCCCATCACGCAAACTTAGCGACAACGATATGTAAACAGTGTTCTGGGAGACGATTTGGACTGCTCAAAAGCCATACATACATATAATCTTAGCTATATATCATGGAGGGATAATAAAAAAGTAGTGGGAACAGATAAAGTACTTAGTTTTTAAATTAAATAAACTATCTTTAATCTATATATTTATAATTGCTTGTCCTGACTGATTCATCAACGCGGAGCCACTAAAGGGGTAAAATAAGGGATGAACGGTTGTATGAAAAACCGACATTTAGAAAGTTAGAAGCATGAAATTTCATATACCAGCCTGCTTCTAGTTAGAAATAAATAAGAACGTACCTATATCAATGTTTTTGAAAATCTGGGTGAAATAGGGGTTGTTGAAAGTTTATATGAGGAGTGTGTCATTTTTGAAGTGAGATGAATGAAATTTAACATTAAAACTTCTGAGTAAAAATAAAAGAATACGACTTTCGTCATTTTTGGAATTTCAATACCTAGGGTGGCAGCCAAAGATATACTTACCTAATAAACATAATATATATAATAAAACTGTTTTTTATATTTCTATCCCAGCCCGATCACCATGTTTGGTAAACCGATCCCTTGGGAGAAGCGAGCCAAATATCTAAGGCGTGACCCTCGACCGACAAATTACTTTGGGTGAGCTCATAAAGAACGTTCGCGTGCCGCTTTCGCTCTCGGTAGGCTCCACTCCATGCTGAATGCACGCAGCAAGCTGATGTAAACTGCGCATCTTCACGACGTGCATACGCCCCATAATGACGTATGCGTGCGCCACCTTCGAGCACGCAAAGTCGCACCACATCCATAGGATGCAAGTAGTTCAAAAATCGATTTCTCCGAAAGGCCACGGGCGCCCCGTGGTTCATTAGGAACGAACGACTCCATGTCGACCTCAAAATCCCGACAGTGAAGCAGTTCATGAAACGACTATCGCAGCGTTTCATCGAAACTGCTTCAAAACACCAAAATCCTCTTATCGCATCGGCTACCCGATACACTCCCTCACAGATCAGTAGGACTCGCCGCCCGCGGCATACCCTCGTCGAACCCGACGAACCCATCACCCAGATTCAAGAGAGCCGTAGGGAAACCAGCACTCTTCGAAAACACACACGACACAGACCGCGTTCCGTTTTCCGGCCCCGCCGCCGGGGCCCGTCGCGACGTCCCAGTAATAACCCTCCCCGACCTTTGATTACCGAGCCAGCCCGCGTCGCTGAGCCAGTAGTTTTAAATCCCCTAAATAATAACGTTCCCTTGTTGTCCTCCCGAAATGACGCCGCTAAGCTGAGGTCCGTATCCCGCAGGGGATGCCCTAGCGAGCGATCTTTTAGTATAATTTAGCTAGTGAATGTGATGAGAAAAGATGATGAAAAGTGATGATTCTTCTACTCATTATCTGTCAATAAAATGTTTATAACTATTGACACTATGCACCCCACGCTTTTTTACAATAATGTACATTCATTTCTTTTTTACATTATTCTTAATCAAATTTATTAAATTTTATTTTCTGTTTTTTAGTTGGATTTTTCTATAAAAGCTTTTTAAACTATTTTTTTTTGTCAAATGTTATTTAAATAGAATATGTGTGTTTTTGTGAACAATAAAGAAGTGTGTATTTATGGATAATGTTTTGCTTTGTTAGAATATTTTTTAATTTTAATTAATTAATCCTGGCGAATCTAATTAGGATAATCGGATATTTTAATTGAATTCTTGCATTGTCATCGATCCTTGACAGGTGTGCAAAGTTTGAACTAAATCTGATCGTTCAAAGTAGGGCAAAATCGAGCTCAAAAGGGTCGGTTACATACATACATACATACAGGTGAAGCTAATAAAAGCGTGTTAAAAATAAAAAAAAAAACATAAACCTTGAATTTTCTCGTAACTCAACATGACATGAGTTTTCGCATAAACTTCATTGTTGTCCTGCAGGGAATACGTCGAGTTACAGTAACCCTGCATTTATATTTCGATTACGAATACAACGTCATTGGTCTCACTGCGTCCCTTCCTCGAATCCCCACAAATACTCTGATCTTTTTATCCTTGTGGCCGGTTCGATTACAAGATCGGTTACCGGTCAGTAAGTACCTAAGCGTGGGTATCTCGCGTATCGCGCGATATTTAAGTTGCTTTTTCAATAGACGAAAGGGAACAATTTAAGGAAACATGGGTCGTGCCAATTCGTACGAAGATAGTTTACATCACAATTCTTTATCATTTGTGCGTTTTGTTAACTTTAAAATTTCGATAAGAGGACTTTAATGGTACGTTTAGACCGTAGTCTAAACGTACCATTAAAGTCCTCTCCTTGTATAGTGTCGTAACACTATACACGGTACACTCAGTGTATACATCGAGTGGCTCTGTATGAACACGAGTGTCTCTAATTGCAAAATTTATTGTGACACGATAATTAGTGTCGCATCAGCTGCTGTGTGAACACGTTGTGTCCAAGTGTCTAGTGTAGTTGAAAAGTTTTCCAACAGGTTGACATTTTCAATACACCGCACCGCGTTTGAGTGCACAATATGAGTTTTACGTGGAGCAAGGAGACCACAAAGAGCCTTATCATTTTTGTAGAAGGGCTACCAGAGCTTTGGAATAGATAACAAAATAAATCATCTATCGTTATGATAATCAAAATAGATCATGAACAACAAACGCATTAATTATATTATTGAAAATCATTTATTCACGTACCTACCTGATGCTAAAAATCTCAATGTTGACAATCGTTCACTTGGAGTGATAGACGATCTCATTCTTGTATCTTTTTTTTTTGTATTATAGGAGTAACTTTTTCCAATAAATATTCAAAATCTTCATATTTCATTCGAAGAAGTTTTCATAACCTTGATGATTTTCTGTGTGCTCATTCAGCAATCTATGGTTGGCTCCTAATTCTTGCCTTTTTTGAATCCCACTTACTTTTTGTACCCAAATACTTCTTTTGCGTTTTCGTCTTTAACACGGTCACGACGTTTATCCGTGCTGACCGAGCATCACTATCTAGTTTGCGTGTGAACAGCTCGGACACAATTTCCGTACACTGACAAATAGACACTACTCAGACACAAAAAAACCGTACAAGTGTAAACAGTACAGACATTAATGTCGGAATTTCTGTCATAGTCTAAACGCACTTTTACAATTTCGTCCTCCACGTCTATCACTCACTTTACTCGGAAATGCAATTCAGGAAGGAGGTGTATTCTGTGCAAAATCACAAAAACCGGCCGAGTGTGAGTCAGGCTCGCACGGAAAGGGAACTGAAACAGCACATAAGTTTTAACTTGTTTATTTCAGTCGATATTTGATTCGATATGCGCTCTTCGATCGTATCAGTAAATCTGTTTTAGACATTTTATTTGCGAAATACAATAAACACGAACTTATTTTTTCAACACATTTGCTCAAAAAATGCATTTACAAAGCCTGTATACTTATATTGTTCGAAAGTTAAAAATAACGCACCATACAATGGAACGTGCGGTAAAATAGGTACTCTTTTCGAAGTGCATATTTTACCGTAATCCTCGTTGTATAGCGCCGTGCGTATGCTTTAGGTACGGTTTTTTTAATTTTCATAAAAACAATATGAGAATTCCACCAAGGAGTTTCAAATTACTAGAATAAATAAGCTGAATGATCGAACCTCCTTGGAAGCGCTTTTGCTCATACGTTTGTCTTACTTTAATACTAAAGACAAAATGAGACAAATAGTATAGAATATTTATTTTGCGTAAAATATGGTACATAATATTCTCTTAAATTAAAATCGTTCCACATATTTTGCTTAGGTACTCATTTTCAGCATGCAAAAAAAAAGGATTGTGTGGTTTTATGAAACCACGGTAAAAGTGAAACTTTTTTTCACATTATAGATACCTATTTAACTAAAAAATTTCGGAATAATATTCCATTAAGGGTATAAAAAAACACTGACAAAAACAAACAAATTAGCGTGGAGCACTGGCACAAATGAGTAATAGTCTATACACTACACGGTCAGCTGATGGATCTATAGACGCCGCCATATTGGCCTCGGCTGCTCTGACGAGCGCCTTTCACTTTATCCCTACTCCGCGGCCGACCGTCACGCGACATGCGATACACAGACCAAAAAATTTGAGACGATGTAATAAAAGTTTCACTTTAAAAATCTTAAAATTAAGATAACAACTACTAAAAACCAGATACAGAGATGATTTTAAAACTATAATAATTACCCACACATATTTTTTTCTGAGATCATGAAAGACAAAATTAAAAGAAAAAAATTAAAACTATAAAAAAATTGTGAGCCGTCACGGGACGCCTGGCAGTTGTGAGACATCGAAATTATTTTGTACAAGTAATATGCATAAAATAACAGATTACGGCAGGAACTAAATATGGCATAATTAAAAAAATACAAATAGACTGTATACATTTTTACCATCGTATAGCGTTTTACCCGCCGCGGCTATAGATGTTTCACATCAATACACGTTTTTTCTGAGATTAAGCATGGCAAAAACAAAAGAAAGACGAGAGATGTAGTTCTAAACACGCCCACGTGGTGCCATTTGCAAAAAGGCGCTATTTTCGAACGTCATAGATTATTGCGACTTTCCGACTGATATCTAAAAACAAAAAGTTTGTTTCATTACCTATTGTACTGTTTTCTCGCAAATGTGTTGAAAAACGTTGTATGACACACATGCGGAAATTGGTTTATACAAACTCGTGAATATGGTAAGCCCTCAACTTTGTCTCGGGCTTTTCGTCTACTTGTTTGTACAAACCAACATACCGCACTAGTATCATTATTCATAAATAAATATTTCCAACACAAAAATCAACTGACTTCCACTCGTTAAGTTTAGCAGTGTCTGTAATTGTGTGTACATTCTGTGCAATCAACAAATAAATTTAATGACTATGAATGGAAATGGAATGTAGCTATAACTATACATAACGCAAAAATAATCATCAAGCCAGATGGTTGCAAAAACAAAAAGTTATGTCCGAAAAGACAACCCCAAAAACATGAAATTGAACATAATTGGTGAGATGAGGGTGTACCAGGGTAACCTGTACACATCTACTTACCTCTTCAAACCGTACTGGCTTGATTTTATGTTATGAATAGAGAGCCAATTTTAATATTATTTAAACAACGTTCGCATTCGCATCTCAGTCGCAATCTGTCAAAAAATCTGACAGATTGCGGGTATAACATGCAAATGCGAACGCTGCTTAAAAATTAGTCGAATTGGCCATGTAAACAATAAAAAGACATGCGATTTCAGCAATCCCGGGAGATTTGTTATGATTTATTGAAGAGTTCCGTTGCCCATATCCGAAGTTATTCATCAGACCTTCACTCACCATATTGAAATAGGACCACTTCGGAAATACTCTTCCGAAAGGTCAGTAGAAAGAAAAGAAGAAGGTTATCAAAGTCAGTTAACAAGTAGCGAAGATATTGCTGAACAAACATACAATAAAAACATTCAGTCGAATTGAGCATCTCCACCTCCGAAGACGGTTAAAAAAGGCATGAGCTGCGCTATCAGCGTATAGGCTATGAGTCAACGGTGCAGCATTACACGGTTACAGCTTCGTAGAGGCACCGAGCCTACGGCGTAGCAGCGACCGGTTACAACTGCGTAGATGTAGAAGACACAACCTACAGCATAGCAGCAACTTGCTACAGCAGCGGCGTAGAGGCACCGAGCCTGCGACGTAGTAGCGACCGGTAACAATAGTTGAAGACACAGCCTACAGCTCAGCAATATCCGGTTACAGCTTCGTAGAGGCACCGAGGCACCTACGGCGTACATACAACCAATTACAACAGGGTAGTAGACAAAGCCTACAGCGTAGCAGCAACCCGTTACATCAGCGTAGAGGCATCGACCCTACTGCCGGCATAGCAGCACATGGTTACAGCTTCGTAGAAGACACACATCTTTACATTGATTCAATAAAATGATATGAAAAACATTTTAATGATTAATCACTAATCATTATTAAATGGGCACCAAGACAACAGACACAAACACACACACACACAGACAGGCAGAAACTAAACTTCGTCGCATTCAACATTCTATCAGCGATACTGATAAATTATCACAAAGTGTATAGGATTGACATAGGCGCATAGCATAATCATATGCATGTTCTAAGACGTGCTGGTTTCCTCACGACCGCGACGTTTTCCTTCACCGTATGGTGATACGACTTGCAACTCGTAAGTCGCGATCGATAACACTGGGCCTCACGTGGTCAATCCCAAGTCTTTTGAACTTTATACAATCGTTAATCGTTACCGCTGATGGAATAAGACTTTAACCACCAAACTTTGGGATAGACATTATAGGGTTGACCTCGGAACTTTTCGGTAGCGCAGGCTCACATAGTGCAGCATTGTGAACTCTGCTTTATAACTTTGGCGAAATTTTCCTTATTGCAAGAATCTTTTTCTACCTTTGTTGTCCAGAATGTTTTTCTTTTTAAAAGTTATTTGAAATTTGGAAGTTTTCTGTTGTCAATCAAAAAATGTACCCGAGGATGTGGCATAATACCCACGGAACAAGCTTCTTATTTCGGTCCGAGCTGCTGGCTTACGAACCGGAGACTCCTTGGAGAACCGGTGCGTAATTATCTTTACTTTTTTATATTAAAAAATCTGCTGGAGAGCTATGGTGTTCTTACTCGATTTTTCTCGACTCGCGCTGAGGAAGCGCAATTGCGTGGAATAAATAATAATGCTCATAAATATCTGTAAATTCCGAATTCTTTTCATCTAGAACAAGTCTAAATTTGTCACGTCAATTCCTAGAGGTCCTTTAAATCCGCACGACGTTCCTGAGAATTTTTTTCATGTGATTTCTTAACGGAAATTTACTTTTCTTTTATAAATTTGGTGTATTTACCGTATTATACGTATTCAATGTGGCGAATGCTTTTTATTTACGCTACTATTGGTATTTTTTTTAGATAGGTACCGACCGAAGATTCGGTTTCGGTTTCGGCCAGTTTCGGTCTAAAAATCTAGTTTCGGCCACATTTTCGGTTTCAGCCAAAAAATTACCGAACTTTCGGCCCCGCCGAAACTCAGTGTTCGTCACTATCGTGCCTCGTTCGGCTAGCTTCAGCTGTGTTCGTTGCCTGTGATCGCTAGTTAGTACAAAAGTTAGATTTTTTTAACAAATAGGACAATACAAGATCTCAAAATTATATTAATCAAAAGAAAATTGTGAACACCATAATTAAAATATTAAGACTACTAAGAGCCTCTGGTTTAGGTAATATTGATTTTTGAGAATTTTTACTTACAAGAGTAAGTTTTTAACACGTTAATTATTTTATCATGTTAAATGATTAAAATAACATAAATAAATCATCATTTTCGTTACCTACCAAGTTTATTTGTTATTATTAGGTATTTTATTTAAGGAAAGTTAACTATGACGCACGTAATAGCATCTTAAATAAATTTAAAAATGTGTTATTTATATAAAAATTAGTTATGTCAAAATACGTTTTGCTTTTTCCGTTGTCATGTTGACTGAGTGGAGTGGAGTGGTCCTTCAAACTACCTTGGAATGTGGGCCTTAGTACCAGCTTTATATTAACTTGCTTTCGTATGTGTGCCCTTTTGGATTTAAGTAATCCATTTATCAAGCACTTTCTGACATCCGATTAAGCTTGAATTTGGCATATTTATGTAACTCTGGGCACAATGCAAGTATATGGTACTATTCTGATGATGAAGCCGAAGGCCATAGGCCATAGGCCAATAAATATGTGTCGTGTTTGAGCTCATTGGATACCTATCTATTGACATGTATTTTTACTTTTTGTACTTTATAACTCAATAAAAAAGATTTTTACTAGTATTTATTTTTGAAGTACCTAAACTATGAAACTAAAAATGATTCGACTGGAGTGGAGGGACCACTCCAGTCGAATCATTCGCCATGCCGACGGTGTTCCTAAATTCCCTCGAGTAATGTCAGATAGCTGTTAAAGAGAGCGTGGCTTACTTGCTGTCACTTCATTATGATAAGTTAATTATTGCCGGTGTCAAACAGAGAGGCGTACGGAAGCGGCCCGCGGCTACTAGTTAATTGAACGAAACTTAATAAAACTGTTAATTGGTGGATCCGTTCGATTGCCGTTCCATCAGATAGAGAGTGAAGGAAGAGAGAGTGCACCTGTTTCTGGGCACACGGCACACAATAAATTTGTGCTCTGTATGTCCTGCGCTCCTGCGTCGATAGCTTCCGCTGAATTTGCGTGACAAGACCCATGTATGAAGTAGGACCTACTTAACTAAAGCACTTAGACATACCTAAAGATAAAATTAACGTTAATTCATAGTGAGCGAGGGCGGGTTAAACCCAGAAGCTGTGCGAATGATCGCTCTGTAGCAACCAATTGTTATCAATTTCTAAATTGTCTTAAAACGGTGTCGTTAATAGCTTCGTTTACTGTAAAAGTACAATTGATTCTTAGTACATCTATTAAGTACCTACTGAAAACATGTACCTACTTAAACAATATGATCACACTAGACTATGATTTGTACGGTATATTTTTTGGCTAGGTATATAAGTAATCTAAGTAGAGACTTACTTATATTATTATGGTAGAAACCACAAAATAACTAACATAAAATAGATTTAAGCGTTTGTGTGCACCCATCCCCAAGAAAATATCATCCGGATGCCAACACAACAGAGCTATTGCAAAAATAAGAGAAGTACTGCATGCTATTGATCTCGAGGGCGGCGCGCGGTAGCGGCGGCGGCGGCGCGGCGGCGGCGTGACGCGCGGCACACG
>NDFZ01004812.1:115425-137007 GCA_002192655.3 Mamestra configurata
GCTATGGGTCTGCAAAATACGCCTCTTGAGGCTTGCGCCCTTGGCAGCCGCCCACCTTAACAGCTCCTAGCTACGACACGGATGATTATCCGAGCCTTATCCCAATAAGTCTTTTATTCATATAAGTAGCCGAAAACAATTCTCTAGACGTTCGACCGGCCCATCGAAGTTTGAGTGTTCATGAAAGCGCCTCCAGCAGCCGGTCTAATTATAGAGGTTGGTAGTCACAATAACTCGCACTTGGTTATTCACTGATCATGTTTATAACATATAAATCACAAACGATTTCAGCCGAATTGCCCAGAATAGCGCACTGCGTAACGTAATCGGGCAAGTGGAGGAACGCACTCGTAAGATTAACCGAACTCAAGTAGGACAGGGCTTTCGATGATCCTGTGTTGATCACGTGCATAATATGGATCTTCCAAGAGTTCCCAGCCGATGTCGGGGTGCCGATACGAAACCATGGTGACCTAGCTCTTAAACCAGGAACCTACTGCGTCCTTTACCTAAAGAGATAGGTAAAGAGTTACTTGGATTAGCAATAGCAGGAGAAATACTTTTATAGTAACAAGCCACAACTGGCTCCAAAACATCAATCGCATATCACGCACGTTACATCTGCAATATTCTATGAATCGGAATTCTGATAAATAAACATACCTACATCTTGTTCTAATAATAGGTATCATACGAAATGCACACACTGAGCATTTTCTAAATATTTACAAGACTTTGTTTGTAGGTAGGTAGGTGTGTGTTAGTAGGCGCACTGGTAGGTAGGTAGCCAGGTACAAATGTAAATAATTACCTACATCTCCAGTTCTACACTACACCTTCTTCCAAAACTTTTTGATGAAAGTGTAAATAAACCTTTATCTGCTAAGTATTCTGTGGAAATCTTGCTGTGCGCACTTTAGAGAGCTTTTTACAGTTCTTATATCACTATCTATAGTTTTTAAACGGTTTAATTTAGCTTGCCGTGTTTGTTTATTTGGGTGAAATTTAGTAGTTGAAATTTTACCCCCTTCCTGTTGACAGATTGATCTGATATTTGGTTCTGATGACAATACAATATAATATATTCAATATCATTATAAATCCGAGATGGCCGCCACACCACGCCCCACGACTTTAATTATTGTGCTGTGTGATGTGAATTATTAAACGCTTTTATTTAGCTTGCCCTGTTTGTTGTTTGTGTGGGTCAAACATAGAGTTGAAATTTTATTCCCTACATTTAGTTCTTATGACGATACAATTTAATTTGTTCAATATCATTGTTAATCCAAGATGGCCGCCGCTACAACATGGTGGTGCATTAAATATTTTATACAACCCCGTCAATATGGGTATCAAATGAAAGGGCATGAACAGTAGAATACAGTAGGGAAGTCACTATTATATAGTCACTATGAAAAAATAAGAATTTTTTTTTTGGGGAGGCACAATTTTTTGGTAGGTACCTACCTAAGTATAGCTTGGCAAAACAGAGTAGGTACTTAGGTCACTTCCTAGCAAAAATTACTAGGACCTACTTTTAGGACTTTTTAAGTCACTAGTACCTACCTAAACTAGGAGATGCACTATCTATAAAATACAACTTGCACTATTAAAGCTAAAATAGATCAACGTTTCATGAGATGAATGGTATAATAATGGATTAATAAAGGTAGGTGCTCGTAGCTTATTTCAATATTTACCTACCTACTAGGTGCTCAGGATTGTTTGTAACAAACTTTACTTTAACAAGTTTTCCTAAATAGCCGAGTTTCAAATGACATGTCTCTTTTACACCTTTTTGTTTTTTTTCTAAAAATCTTAAAAAAATCTAATGTTTGTGATCAATGGCGTCACAAGTTCACAACCTGTGTTCCAAGTTCCAATATTCGAAATGATAAATTTTAATTATAATTTGTTTTACTTATAAGTTGAGGCTACTGAGCTCAAGCAAAAACGTCCCAATTAGATATAGAAGTAGGTAACCATCGAAAGATATTGTCATTTTCAAAACTGTCTTGTGAAGGCCTCTGAGGGCTTAGTGAGAGTTTTTTAACGTTCTCGATCGCGTTAACGTAAACGTTCGCTTACGTCAAATAGTATGGAAAAAAAAGATTTTCCGTTAGGTACCTATTGTCACCAGACAGCGCTTATTTAGTTTCATTTCAATACAAATTGACGTTTACGCTAACGCGATCGAAAACGTTAAAAAACTCGCATTTAGGCCACTCTGTTACTATAGTAAAAATAAGCATTAAGTATATCCTACTTAGGTATTAATGAAATAATTTATATCCATAGGAGGAGGCGATACCACAGTGAGTGGCGACATCATTCACACAACGCCGGAGAACATCACCGGTGGCTTTAGTGATGACGGCGTCAAAGAGCCCAGCTCGGACGCTACTCCCATGGCCACAGCCCTGCCCGACATCACGCCGGATCTCAACGGCACTTCAGGGTTTAGCCCCAACGACACAGACAGCGGCACATGACGCTCGTTCACACGTAAACTAAAGAACGTGACTAAAAAAACGTGAAAATTATTGGGACTGCTTCCATGTTACAAGTTGTAGGCAGCTAAACTAACTAGTCAGTCTAGTCAATATTCTGTAGGTTCTATTGAGCAAACCCCAACGTAACGAACATCGATTGGTAAACCTTCGCGATTTAGTGCATCGACGAGTGTCGGGCTGGTGAAAAGCTATTTCATATGTCCTAAATAGTTTTAGATCAGGTATGGGTAAACTACGGCCCGCGGACAAACTCCTGAACGCAATTAGGCCTGTTTAAGTCATTTTGACTGACACATCTGGCCCTCAGAACCGCTTTTCTGGGCCCTTGTGAAATTGCTTTAGATTATGGCCATTACATTTAACCCTATGAAATAACACCATAGTTTTAACAACATAACCGGCCGGTAACAATGTAAGTTGGTAGGTATCTAAATGCCCGATTCCTAAAAAACGAACCGTAGATACAGGTACTAAATAAAATACTAGGTACCAAACGAATGTAAATTCAATTTTGTATCTTAATTTTATTTATTGTACACCTACCACAGTATAGTCTTAATAACCCAAAGGTTGACTGGTAGAGAATGCCTTGATGCATTAAGTCCGCCCATGTACCACTATTGTACATAAAGTTTAAATAAATAAATAAATAATAAATAAATGTAGGTAACTTAGCGACAAGTTTCACCATGTAGAAACGATTTAAGAAAATCCACATACCTAACACAAATGACTTATAACACGGTACCTACTAAAGTAACAATCCGTTAAGTACCTATTGTAAATATTTTAGGAACCGGACATAAGATTAATTTAGTATTTATTGAATTACTTATAAATAGATAGATATTCTAGATATTTTGGCGCCAGTGACATCGGAAGGCTGAACTGATATAAAAGATTGATGGTGAGTAAAGAATCTTAGATTTAAATATTAGAATAGAAAAACGAAATGGAAGTAAGTAGGATCTTTTTGTACCTCAAATAAAAGCATTGACTCTGGAAATGCCCGACCTTGGTCCAATCTGTTGAAGTTTGGAGCAATGGTTTAGGTAGTTAGGTACGAAATAGGTACTAAGGGAAAATCAAAGAAAGATTAGGTCGATCATTTATAGCGGATGCTCCAGCCAGTTATTTTGTGAACATTTCACAGTGAAAACTTAAGTGAAGTGAAGTGAGCTTGAAGTGAACTGTCATTCCACTTTAATTAGTTGGTTTGACAGCTTGCTTCATGTTCAATTCACTATCTCACTTCGAAGTTTTCACGGTGAGAATTTTACAGAATAGCCTTCAGGGTAGCCCGCAACTTCAAATTTTGCTAAAGTTTTTTTTTAGGTATATTTATAGCCCACTTTTAGGTTGCATTGTATATTGAGTAGGTAATGCAAGCAGGTACTTAGGTCTATCTGTCAATAAAATCACCTAAGTACCTCTCTAAATTCAAGTAACGTGCTTGAATTATTCCATGAAAATATCATGACATTTGAGAGATCTAACTTAGAGAAATTGGTGCAATGCTCACAGTCATACATACCTACCTAGTACCGCATTACCTACCGATAGATAAGTATTCTATCTATCAATTAATAGCCCAATACCAACAGTTACCCACTTAAACCTCTTTGAAATTATATCCCATGCATCGGCCATGTGTAGTAGCACGTCCTATGTATCTAAATTAGTTCACGAACTCATAACATGCCGTTATTACAAGAGATTTTAGTTAGGTACTTAAGTATTTTTTAAATAAAACATAGTAGGTACCTACCTATTGTTTAATAGTCAGTGGCTTAATGAGATTTGTATTACCTATATAATATAAGTATTTAGAAGCTTAGCTGTGTTAGAGAAATGCCTAATTTTATTTTCGTAATAATAAGACTAGACGTACCTACAACATCAGAAATTATGGACTTATTTTTGTTTGGAATATTCGTTTTTAAGTGTGTTAGTCTGTCGTATATTAAAATGATTTTGATAATAAATAAATGACTTTTTTTATATTCCCTTGAGAAAGTACCTATACCTTCCTGTTCCTGCTTAGGCACTTAATTAAGTACCTAGATAAGTTAATTGAAAGAGAGAGTTGTTTGATTGGTTATTAGTATTAAGTACCTACCTACCTACCCACATGGAAAAATCCGAATTTATAAGAGATACGCACAGGGAAACAATTTTATTAAGAGAAAGTTGTCCATAAAAATAGTAGGTAGGTAAGTACCTTCTTTCCCCATATCTCTTATGGATTCAGATATCCCCATACTGGTTTAGATACGAAGCCTAACAATCACCATGCATAATGGTGAACGTGGTCAACTGTCGTAGGTACTTATTTAGTTTTGAAATTGTCTGAAGATTATTTTTGAATTGCTTATATTTGCTTACCATAATGAGAGGATTGCTTATGTCACAGGTCTCAAGAATTTAATATTTAAGATTGATTGTTCATTCTTGATGTCAGAATGGCTGGTCGATCTCTGAAGAGTACCTAGTAACTATGTGGAATTACTGAAATTTTCATGAGCCAAAGATTGCTTATTATTTCACAATTTATAAGCCTAGACCTGTTATTCTTTCTATAAGCAAGCCAAGAGTTTAAAAGCCCCTGCAACTCGTCATCTCGTCATCTGTCACTTTGCTCTCGAGCAAATTGCATGATGATGTTGAAAATTGCATTTATATATCACAAGGTGGTTAAATTAAACGTCAGTAATTAAATTTCTATGATTTGTTGTTATAGCGGCAATTGACATACACTGTGAAAATTTCAACTGTATCTATTACGGTTCTTGAGATATTGCCCGCTAACAGACGGACGGACGGACGGGCGGACGGATGGGCGGACGGACGGGCGGACGGACAGCGGAGACTTAGTAATAGTAGGGTTCCGTTGGTTATCCTTCGGGTACGGACCCTAAAAACGACGACAGTGAGTTATAAAAAATAATGTAGAGTAGGTAGATTAATTTCATCTCAATATTGGCAAGCAACTTAAAAAAAAAAGTTTAAAAAACTAAAAAAACAAGCTTTTATAGAAAAATCCAACTAAAAAACAGAAAATAAAATTTAATAAATTAGATTAAGAATAATGTAAAAAAGAAATGAATGTACATTATTGTTAAAAAGCGTGGGGTGCATTTAAAGTGAAGATATTATCAAAGTGATGATTCTTCTACTCATTATCTGTCAATAAAATGTTTATAACTATTGACACTATGCACCCCACGCTTTTTTACAATAATGTAGGTACATTCATTGCTTTTTTACAAAATTTTTTTTTTTTTTTTTAGTTGGATTTTTCTATAATTGCTTTTTTTTTTAAACTATTTTTTGTCAAAGGTTATTTAAATAGAATATGTGTGGTTTTGTGAACAATAAAGAAGTGTGTATTTATGGATAATGTTTTGCTTTGTTAGAATATTTTTTTAATTTTAATTAATCAATCCTGGCGAATCTAATTAGGATAATCGGATATTTTAATTGAATTCTTGCATTGTCATCGGTCCTTGATAGGTGTGCAAAGTTTGAACTAAATCTGATCGAAAGTAGGGCAAAATCGAGCTCAAAAGGGTCGGTTACATACATACATACATAGGTACAGGTGAAGCTAATAAAAGCGTGTTAAAAAAAACTTTCGGCTAAGTCTTGTGTCAGTAAGATATACCTACATACTACATAGTTAAAATGATTTATTTTGCAAGTTTAAACATAACACTTTTACACGTCAATCTGTTTTGGTCATTTTAAGCTTGGGGCGGGTATTTCCTAGCTGACTACCCTGAAAAGAAAAACCGAAAAAAAACTCGAAGTCAGTCTCTTTTCAAGTCCATACCTACAATCCGTACTGGTCAAATCATATGAGAACCATGTAGGTTAATGTCTGAGGTGGCCTTTTGTGGAAAGTGCCTCACAGATTTGAGTGGACCTGTCCAGACAGTGCAAGAATTTGTCAGTTTTCGTGTAACTCAACTTTGAAACATTAAGGAGCTGAACGACCCGACGAACAATGCCAAAGAAGGGAGATTTGGGTTGGGTTGGGTTTATTGATACTAAGCGAACGAATTTTCTCTAACTGCATATGCTGCAGAGCTAAGTTTTTTGGTCAGTTTATCTATATGGGGGCCCACTGAAGCTTTGCATCCAGAGTTATGCCTAAGAACACTGTGTTGTCTTCGGGTTTCAACTCTTCCCTCTTTATTGACACACTAATGTCAACTTATTTAACCTGAGGATTTTTTTCTCGTAAAGTAGGAGATTGTTATCATTAAACCAGTTAACTACGGTCGTAAGGGCACTATTTACAGCGTCTGTATCATTCTGCTGACGTTTGAGTTTGAATAAAACCGACGTGTCGTCTGCAAACAATACTAAATCATGATTATCATTTACGAGGTACCTACGGCAAGTCATTTATATAGGTACATGAGAAACAAAAAAGGGACCCAAAATGGAGACCTGAGGGACCCCCATCCTCACTACACATCCAGGAGATCTTTTACCGTTGACATCAACTCTCTGAATCCTATCACTTAAGTAAGAAGGTCCAGAGAGGCGTCCCGTATTCCGCAATAGTGTAGTTTCCTGATTAATGTCTCATGGAGAACACAATCGAATGCCTTGGACAAATCGTAAAAAATGCCCAGAGCATCGCATTTGTCCTCCCATGCATTATAAATATGTCCTAAAAGTTCGACACCGGCATCGGTTGTTGCTGTTTAACTGTTGTGTTGTAACTGTTTATTATGTTATAGTTTGTGTTTATTAAAATATCTTTGCATTTGATTTAGAATAACTTTTTCAAAAAAAAAAACTTAAAGTAGGTACCTAGCACCTAAACCTTTATCAAGGTCTATACTTAGTAGGGTCTGATGTACTACCATTTTACTATATTTCGTTAGATCAGGAAACTTACCATGTTCAATACATTTATTAAAAACTAGTGGACCGCCCCGGCTTCGCCCGGATGTAAATGTTTTTTCTTTCATAAGAACCTTCTAACAATAACAAACACAACAAAAAAAGAATTAGCGAAATTGGTCCAGCCGTTCTCGAGTTTTGCGCTTAGCAAGACATGTGATTCACAATTTTCAACATTCGTCACTTTGCTCTCATATATTTGACAGGCGCAGGGGCTTAACTCTTGGCTAGCTTTTAGAAAGAATAACAGAGTCCTATGCTTATAAATTGTGTCGTAAGCAATCTTTGGCTCATGAAAATTTCAGTTATTCCACATAGTTACTACTCTAACAGAGATTGACCAGCCAATCATACATCAGAATGGATGGGCAATCTAATTGTTTTAATTCTTTAAACTTATGAAATAAGCAATTCTCTCATCATGGTAAGAAAATATAAGCAATTATTAAGTACCTAGGTAATCTTTAGGCACAATTTCAAAACTAAATACGACCATTGACCGGCGATTCCGACGTTCACGCATAATGTTGTCGTCGTACAGAATAATGAGTAAACCGAACAATGTAGGTACCTAAGGTACCTATGACTGAAGTTCCAAGCTCCAACACACCATGTCGATAAATTGAAGCGATTAAACTGTGCTAACTGATTCGATGAAGTCTCAATGAACGCGTAGATGTGGGGAATCGAAATAGATCTCTCATCCATCCAGCGTTTGTGTGACGAAACTGTAACAGATCAATGAGAAGCTCGGCTTCGGTACGCGACCTTCTGGAATTATATGCTTCAGTATTCTAGGCTCAAATGCCGATAGTTTTGCTAGGTCAAATGCCTAATAGAAAAACAACTTTGGAGAACGCCGATAGGCCGTAAATATTACAAGCTCCACGATAAAGACTTGTTACACAAGGCTTGACAATAAAACTGGTTAGTCAGTTTTATTGTAAGGTAGGTATTAAAATGAAATATATTTTTTTCTGTTAACATAATTTACTGATGAGACTGTGCCGTCACTTCTCCCCCGTGACGTACATGTGCACGTGGTTGTCGGAGCGCACGAGGCGCGCCACGCGGCCGGCGCCCAGCAGCGCCGCCACGCGGGCCAGGTCGTACTGGCAGAACAGCACCGTCACCGTCATGTTGCACTCGCTGCCGCCGAACTTGTTCTGGTTCAACTCCTAAGGACATTGGCAATCAGTAAATTACACAAAAAAAAAGTAATAAGAAGTTCACGTTTCATAACGACCGATTCTGTTGATGCTACTGCTGACAGGAGAAGTATTTGAAAGTAGTAAACTTTTATGGAAGCGAAAGGTTTGTCGTAGCAACAGAGTAACGGATCCACGTATTTTTAGGGTTCCGAACTTCAGTCAGCAAAAACGGAACCCTTATAGGTTCACTTTGTTGTCCGTCTGTCTGTCTTTCCGTCTGTCAAGACTCTTTTTCTCAGAAACGCGAGGAGGAATCAAGCTGAATACTGCTACCCCTTGAAGCAGTGAAAAAATCAAAATTCTAAGTCAACGCAATCTTAGGGTACTTCCTGTTGACCTCGATTAATTAAATTTGGCAAGATCTTACAGTACCTAAAAGTACAGGAAAATGTCAGAAAATTGGGAATTTATAGTTTTATCATATAAAAAAACATTTTTTACGATAACAAACTTATATTTTCGGTTGAAGAATTGACCGTGGCGTACACTGATGAATGGGAGAACATTTTCTCAACAACAAAGTTAAGTTTTTCCTACAATCTTACCCGCTATATTTTGCTTTCATAGTTTATAAACTTCCGTAGGTAATGTATCCTCGGAAAAATCAAGACTCGATCGGAACCCTCGGTGCGCGAGTAAGAAACACGTTAAATCTCACCTGCATTAAATTACACATTTCTGAGAAGAAGTGTGGATACGTGGGTGGTTGATAAAATATAATGTGCCGTATGCCCTTTATCCTAAACCTTCTGAAGAAGTGGACGCGCTCTGAATACAGCAAGAAGTGGGCTTCTGTGTGGAAAAACATGTCTCTTGCACGCGCGATTTTCGCATCCTGTAATAAATTTAAACCAGATAAATACAAGGTAATACATAAAATAAGAGATTTATCCACAATAATATTCGTATTGTAAGAGCATCGTCACATGATTTGTATTGTTTAAGTTTTTATATGCTCATTCGCCGACTACTCGTGTACATTCGCTGACTAGGCTATGGCGCCCACCACAAGTAACCTACTTTATGTATTATATAATTTAATGTTTTTTCTAATAAACTGTCAATCATTAATGGTCACAAAACAATGATTTTATTTCCTGTACACATCCCGTGTAATTCGTCTACCTACATACTACATCTCAGTGTACGGAGCTATTGCCCATACTATATTGATATAAACTCATAGCCTCACCTTAGAATATTCACAGATCTGAACGAATCCAATGTCTTCTTTTTTGAAGTAGTTCCTCAACTGCACATAATCAAAGTAGCTGGGTACGTAGATGAGCGTGTGGCTCATGAGCGTGTCGCGCTGTTTCGGCAGTATCTCCTTGATGAAGTACTGGAACCTGGCCTCGACTGCTTCTAAGGGATTAGCTGCTGCAAACCTGGAATATGGTAAATAAAGGTTACACAATATGCCTGACTGTCTGCGTCTTACAATAAAATGAAGCTATATGAGCTTTGAGATGGCGTAGAACTCAACTTGATGCAGCACTGGAGATGTAGCCCATTCAAAGTGCCCCTTTTCCTTTGACCAACACACTTTATTGACCACAATGTATTTTATTTACTTACATCTTTTTTTACTATGGAAAACACCAGCAATAATAAAACGTTCATGGCAAATTGGCCGTCAATGTGTCGTGGAATACGCTACGTGAAATTGTGTTGCGGGATGGACAGGTTGTTTTAGGAACATATCTAGTTAAAAGAAAGATGTGCTGTATCTCAATCTTGAGTGCACTGTGATTTATAAATTTCACTAAATGTGAATAAAATAGCTCACCTGTGGAAGACCTGAGGCACTTGTACCATCACCTGTTGTATACTACCAACTTGAGCTGGATTCTCGATTATAACTTTTCCTGCATAGTTGTGACATTTCTTATTTATCACAGACTTTATTTCTGGCAATGATACTGACGAGAATATAAGTGTTTGTCTGCAAAACAATAAAAAAATAACTTTAGAATATTTTGATCCACAAGTTTAATCACAAATATTAAATACAATACAAATAAGTTAGGACTCTCAAACCAGAATGATGAAACGAACCTGTAATACTTAGACCATCCATTTACAGCCCAAGACCTGACCCTTGAGAAGTCAGTGCCATGAGTTTTCTTTGGCTGCAAATGGAAATGATCAAGGACATGCAACAAATGATCCCAGTTCTGCATGAGGAAGACATCGGTCTGATCCATCACCAGCACTTCTATGGAGGCCAGGAAGTCGTAGTCGCGGTCATCCTCGCCCTCCGCGCCCACTATCATTCGCAGGCCCAGCGGTGACGTTACTATGATGTCTGAAGAGTAAAAATCTGTATAGAGCTGTAATCAATGTTAGAAGTGAGTAAAATTTAGATTTTTTCTCTATATATTTATCATAAATAGGTTTAGCCTTTTAGGATTGTGGGGCAACTAACCTTGAGAGTTTTCTTAGTAACTGTCATGCCAAGTCTGAATGTGTCTTCAGTGTTGCCACTAAACATAAGCTCATAGTCTTCAGGCTTGGGATTCTTCCGTGGCATTATCAGTTCCCCACCTGTGAAATCATCTTCAAATCTCTTTTTATTTACTACTTCCCCAGCTTCTTTAGGTACAAGGATCTCTATCAACGTTTTGACTATTCTATAGGCAGCATCTTTAAAGGGCACCATAATAAGAACCTGCAAAATGATCAAACTATTAGAGAATCCAATAATATTGTCAAACTTATGTTTGTGTATAGGTAAGAAATTTCAGTAATAGATTGTTAAAGCAACTATGCTTACTATAGCATGGTTGCTTTATATATCTGTTAAAATCTCAACCTGTGTACAGGTCCCTGACAAACTAATGCCGGCAGTACCTAAGTGCACATTGTTACGCTATACATACCTTAGGTCTCACCAATCCCTGATCACGGTATTCATCAGACAAGTCATTCTTCTTGGAGAGTTTAGCATTATGATGCAGAATCTTGGTTCTAGTTTTCAACATGTGATTTACTACATGAAGGCAGTATGTATATCGTATTTCATCTGCATTGCTGAATGATCTCTCAGGATAATATAAATCTTGGTAATTATTAAAAATAGAAAACAGTTCCTTTTGCAATGGTGTGAAGACTTCAGTAAGTTCTAAGTCTCTTTTTATTAAATTGGTTTTATTAGCTGATACTATATTGCCATGTATTTGAGATTTGATATGTAGCTGCTGGAAATCAATTTTACTGATCAGTGTAGGCACTGTTCCCATTGCTACAAATGTGTTTTCTTCTAATAATGAAACTTTTGGCTTAACTTTCTTAGAAAGTGTCTCTATGGGCTTCGGTATAACTACAGATAGGTTTCCTAAAACTGGCCAAGTTGTGTTTGTGGTCTCTACAGCCGTTGGTGTGTTGGTGAGAGAGACTACTAATTCATCTCCCAGGTCGTGCTGCAGATGTTTAGTGAAAGGATCATCAGACATAATATCTTCTCCAGTGTCCATTTCATGTTCTACGGGCACCTGCAATGTTGACACATGTTTTAAGTTTGTAACAAAATGTAGAATTTGTATATTATGTGAAGAGTAAATAGCTATAATAAAGTCAACTTTACTCTGTACTCATTTTACAAATATGTGTAAGCAGGTGATAAATCATTTGTTGTTGTTTCTTAGCTTTGAATGTAACACATGGCAAAGTACAAAGCGCATAGGTCTTTGAGTGAAGATATACAATGCCACAATCTGTAATTATAAAGAACTTATCATCAGGGTCCTTGAGAACCTTACCTGACTAAGTCAATATTGTGAAATGTAATATATATAACAAATTCATACTGTTGCCAGCAGCTTAGCTCATATGCTGGTCGACAATGATAAAACAAACATACAGACTTACCTCAACATCTTCGTCATGAACATTACTATCTTCTCCATTTGTACTTTCTTGCTCATGATCAATGTTACTATGTGCGTGCTCTCCTTCATTCGAGTCCATCCCCTCGTCGATTTCACTACTACTACTGCTTTCTTCATCACTTTCTGCAACTGCTCTTGTTTTTTTGTTACTAAAACAGGACAACAGCTGATCATATGCATCTTCTTCTTCCTCACTTTCAGAATATGTTACTCGCTGCTGTAGTTTCTCTTCCATTTTTCTTTTCTTCTGCATTTCTTCCTCAACTTTTTGAGCATTTTTGTATCTATTAAATATTGCTTTCTTGTTTACAATTCTTTCTTCTGCAGCTTTTTTCTTCTTTTTTGTGGTAGGCTTGAATGAACCTTTCTTTTTTCCAAAAAACTTCTTACTTTTTTTCATATTGATCCTTCAAATAATAACTACAGCAGCAATGTTTTTATTTTGTTATTTACAGCACTATAAAAAAACACGACATCACACGAGAACTTAACCTCTAAACGCAAACGTCACTGTCAGTCGGTCTAAGTCTAACGGTGACATACTTGCAGCAGTGCTGCCAGAATTTTTCCCAGACGGACCACTAGTGGCGAGCGACTCGATTCCTCCTGCACAGCTATCCACAATTAATTAGTAGGTCAGTCAATGTATTCGTATTTTTCCATTAGGCCGATAGCTCGTCACCGAATTCCATGCACATTTCCAGTTAGCACACCTGTCAATGTTAATGTCATACGACAGGCACCACCTATCACAAGACCGTGAGGTGAGTTCAGACTCCACTCCAGACTCTTCAGAGTTGTAAACTAGGCTCTAGCAGAAGCCCAAAAAGGCGCGCAACAAAGTTTTTCGCCTGTCTTCCCTTGATCTTAAATTTTTACAATCGATATTTTTGGCTTTATTTCTTATAAATTCATCCTTGTAAATAAAGTTGTAGGTTTTTTTTAAAAGCTTCTATTTAATTTGTGATGATAACAATATTACAATAATAGCGATAAAGAAATTAGGTAGGTACCTATAAAGGCTTTTACCCGACTGCCCCAGAAGGAGAGTAATGTTTTAACTTAGATTGTTTTGGGCTAAACTACTTTGCTTGTGAAGTTTTTAGTGAATTTGTAATCAATCGCCTTTTACAATGGAACAGCACTGGTATACGTGGTATGCTTTTTTTTGCAGATTGTCCCCCTGATCGACCACTATCTTTCAGAAACAGAAAAATAAAATAACAGTAGGTAAATTGTAAGAACACAGGATTTAATAAGTACATCACCAATATTCAGTGATTCCTCGACACAGCAATTGGTGACTTCAATAAAATGTCAGAATACAATGAAAGTGTATCAAGAAAGACATTATCCCGCACGTTAGAACCAGTCATCAAGGTAAACTACAAACAATTGTTTTTTTTATACCTATGTAGTTATCTTACTTATCATTCTAATTACCTTCCAGATTGGTTACATGGATGGTGCATCTGAAGGTCAAACTGCTGTGTTCCAAGATAGTTTCAATGTTGGTTATAAGCAAGGTATTGCTTTTGGTTTAGAACTAGGCTCCAGGGAAGCTATCTCAAGGTCACTAGATATGTAAAAATGCA
Organism: Mamestra configurata; assembly: GCA_002192655.3. NCBI lineage: Eukaryota > Metazoa > Arthropoda > Insecta > Lepidoptera > Noctuidae > Mamestra > Mamestra configurata. The sequence goes on from NDFZ01004812.1 coordinate 129,555, forward strand.
ATATTAAAAGTCTGATTGTAAAGCAATCCTCAAAAGTAATCTTTCATTTCTCTGATTTCAGTATGCTTCAGAAGAAAACTGATTTACCTGATTTAGGAGACCAACGCAGAATTAACTGTCAAATTTGTTCAAATGTGGTAAATGCTCAAGATAATATTGGCAATTTATACAACTTGCAACAAGAGAAGAATACTGAGTTTTTATTAAGATGTAAAATAACCGGATAATCATCTTGATGATGATGACTTATTCTGTTTGCAAGCTATTTAGCACTTCGAGGACCCCATATCAAAAAAAAGGGGTAGATTTGTTCAGGGGTAAGGTTAAGGATATTTGTTTGAAAATAAATTGTTGTTATCATGAAATGATAAATTTAAACCAAAATAACTTTTGTAATGTTGGTCTGTTGTGTGTGGATGGATAAACTTAGCACACAACCACACACAACAGACCAAATGGGAGTTTAAATGCAGAAATCGGAGACCCTACTCTACTATCCATAGATGGGACCACATTCTCCCAAGTGAGGACCGAGAGCCCAACTATCATAACTTATAATATTTAGGTATCCTTACTGCACTTTTGACAAAATGGCTCTAACACCAATAAACAGAGAGCATTAGGGTCATGACACACCGAGACGCGACGCTGCGCGGACTTCTGAAGGATTAACATCCAATATTGAACTTTATTAACTACACGAAAAGGTATACATTTCATTGAGAGCGGTGTGCTGCGCTTAGGTTTCACGATGCGCCTCGCGGCGTCGCAATGCATGTCGCAGCGCATCAGTGCGCAGCGCGAAAAAACTCCCAAGCCTCCTCGCTCCGGACCATGGATCCTTGTTATCCATTAACATCCATAGTGAGCTAACCCCCTAGGAATGTTAATGGATAACAAGGAAGAAACTATATATCATTACTTAATTTATTTTATTGACAAACATAATATATGGTAAAAAATATTTATAATCTTGGTTTCTTTTCTGGTGGTGGCTTCATATTTTCCTGTTTGATTTCAGTTTTGATTTCAGCATGGTTTGGTAAACCTCCATTAGTCATGTCTGTACTGGTTGGGTCTACAGGCTCTTGTTTGATTGTTATGTTATTTAAATTTCCATCTGCAGCTTTATCACTTTTTTCATTTGAATTCTCTGACTTAACTGTTACACCATTTGTCTGAAAATTAATAATAAACAATAAGTAGCCAAAAAGATAAAAAAGTTTTTACCTTTGGGTACAAAACAATTTGGAAGGTTTTGAATATAAAATTAAGCACAATCAACCTGTATTCAATGGTGGGACACAGGTTCTCTCGATGAGAGAGAGTGGACGCTAATCTACCTCGCGGGCCTTCTTGGGTGCCACCTCCATAAGCATTTGCCTCGCATGTCATATTACCGTACTACCAGTTCATTCTATAACAATTACAACTGTACGAATAAGTGTGTCTCGCAGCTAAACACGGCGATATTATCGCGGTGATTCAATGATTGACGAGCAAAACGTCGGCTTCGCTCGTGTTCAAGTTGCCAGGTTTCCATCTACATCTGTACCAAAATTCATCAAAATCAGTTCAGCGATTTAGGCGTGAAAGTGTCACAAACAAACAAATTCACTGTCGCTATTATCTATACTAATTTAATAAAACTGAAGAGTTTGTTTGAACGTGCTTATCTCTGGAACTACCAGTCGAATTTGGAAAATTCTTTTTGTGTATGATAGCCATATTCATGAGGAAGGCTATATAGGAACGGAAAAAAACGGGATATGCGCGAACGATGTCCCAGGCAGAAGCTAGTAATATTATTATATTACTAGCTTTTGCTTAGGATGTTTTGATAGGATGGTAAGTAAGTACTCATGAAGTATGTAGATAACCACTCACTTGGTTGGGTGCTTGTGTGACAGGCAGTGGGAACTGTCTCACTAGCTCAGCCAGTAGCATGTCCACCCTCTGGCGCTGGAATAATGTGGATGGTTCTTCTTTGGGTGTGCTGCTTACATCTTTAGATGAGGATTGACCAGTATTGTAAGGACTTAGACCTACAAGAACAACATTAAAGATCAATTATGCAGACAGAACTACTGAGATTAGTCTAATATACTGAAACTGGTTCATGTTCTCATGTAACATCACTTAGTAAAAGTGGAAAAAAGGGTACCTGGCTTAGTTGCTTTGAAATCCCACCAGTATCCTTTGCTGGGGTGATATCTTGAGTATGACATAGTTTCTTCAAATGAGCATTGTAGGTGATGGACAGCAGACAGCTATAAAACATACAACAGGGTAAATTTTTGAAGTTGTGTTGATGGTGAAATCCGAAACTAAGAGGACATAATATTGTTAAAAGGTTGCAGTTTGGGCTAACCGCCCTATGTTTAGTCTATTAATCAGTAATTTACACATTCGTGGAGTACCTACTAAACCCTTGTGAACAAAGTCGGGCGAAGTGCTAGTATAATATTAGTAACTACGTAAAGATAAAAACCTTGAGTATACCTCTTTTTAATACGAGGGGAGATAGTTAATTTAATACGAGCGAAGATAATAAAGTTAATACGACATACTTTTGGAGAGTCCCCACCAGGGCACATTCAGAAGAACAAACAACATGCCCATCTTCTGAATAGGTACCTATTGATTTTGTCATTTTACAAGATTATGTGCACATAGTTCATTGATAATAATAATATGCTGCCAGTCATCTGGGCACGTTTCCGGATGACAGCGATGCGGAGGAATACTAGGACGCCAGAGTGTACTTTGTTTTTGTATATGTACATACTTAGGTTTAATAGATAATATATAGTTATATTATGTTAGTTAAAAATAAATATATTTTAAATAATAATAAAACATTGACTATGTTTCCAACTTTTATTTTTGATAATAAATAAATATATTTAGGTAGATATGCATTTATTCCAGATAAAATAAGTGCTTTTCTCTATTCTCAGTTTGGACAGGACAATGTCTGTCAGGTCAGGTAGTCTATTATAATGATGATCTAAACATTCTAGATTAGGGTTTTAAACCAAGTAGCTTACCAATCTGGAGTTGAGAACACTAGCCAGGTCAGGAGCCTGATACACAATTCCAGCAATGATGTAGTAATCAGCTAAAGGTATAGCCTGAGTGGGACTATGTCTATGCTGCTTACGAATCACATACAAGATAGGATCCTGCACATGCAGTAATATGTACTCCAGTCCCGTCATGTTTCTGTAAACGATGAAATCGGTTAAGGCCAGAGACTTTACATACTTATATGAGAACTTGAAGTAAACAGAATACGATGATGACCGAGCTGTTAGTATTATCAATACAGGAAGATACTTACTGAAGTTGATCCATACTGAGACGCTGCATTTTAACAATTTCATTGTTGCATGTTCGGTCAAAAAATGGATTTGATCTTTCCGAAAAATAGTCCATAATATTGGATGGGCTCAGCAGAGGTATCCATGCAGAATCGTGCCACGACAGACCCAATGGGTTTTCATTTGCTATAGGTAAATTGCCTATCCTTCCTGGCATCATTTTTCTTATTTTTTTATATGAACCGCTGTATTTATTTAAGTTCAATAACGCTAAAATAAATATTTTTAATGTGTTTACAACTGTAGCTTGCACTCTCGAACTGACGCAGCCACTTCCAGTGTGACCAGAATGAATTTTTAGAACTACCTACGGCTTGAGTATGAAGAGTGATGAGAAAAATACTAAAATAAACTAAATTGAAAGTAATGTTTGCTATCTTCATCTGCATACAAAGAACATTAGTTGGCATTCAAATGTATCATGTGGTTGCCACGAATACTGCACCGCGTATGAAGGCCAACCCGTTTAAGGGAATTTTTCTATAAGAACGTACAACGTGTAGTCGACGCGGTCGCAGTCGCAGCGGTGCGAATGTGTTGTATTGGCGCAAACAAAATCGTATCAAATACGCATTACGCCCTAAAATAGTAGGCTACTGGCAGTAACGGCTGTTAAGATTTGTTTTATTTTTTTTCACGTTTAGCCAATCCCAAACGTGACTAAATGCACAAACCGTGCAAAGCCAAAGAAAAAAAAAAATAGCCAATCTGACACTTTGTTATTGACATTGATTAACATCAGCCTTCGTGACTGTGAGTCACTGAGTAGTGTGAGTTGTGACTAGAACCTAGAACATAGAGGAAAGTAATATATGGACTAGAAATTGGTAACCTAAAAAGCCAATAATGACGGAAACAAAATCACATAATATTATGAAGATAGAAGAATATAATGCTATTGTCGAAGACTTCAATAAACTCACATCATACAGCCGCAAATCCGAAAATGAATTGAAAGAAAAGTATAAACAGTTAGTACCTATAAACAGTAAAAACCAGTAGGTTTTGAAATTTAAAATAGAACCTATTGCAGAGGCTCAAGTTAAAATTTAAATTTGCAGTTTACCACCATCTACTTTGGGCAGTATAATATCTTTATTAGTGCAGAGATCTATGAAACACAGTTACAGGAAATCTCCACAAATTTCCAGTAAATATCAAGAATTTTATGAAGGATTAATGCGAGACAAGAGTAAAGAAAATGTAATTTTACAGTAAGTATAGGTATATGTATATAGTAAGTAATCATTAAGGTGAAAATAAATACTTAAACAATAAAACCTCTATACAAACAGGCTCTCAGACTGTCAAGGAATCAGTCCTGCATTGTTTGCAAGATCACTTTTACAGGGTGTGTACTCTGATTCATCAGTAGCTAAAAAATGCATCAAGGATACAACATTGATTGAGGAGAAGGATCTAGCGTACCAAGTGTTTATGGTATGACAAAATTTGTTTTCTTTTAAACTTCATTATTACAGTCTGTACCTACATATATTAATGTAGGTATTGTTTAAAGTTCAATCATATTGTAACTAATTTTGTTTTCTGAGATTCTATTTAGAATATTGTATGTGTCAGTACTATGCTGTCCTGTATTTGTTGAATTAAATGCTTATTTATTTCAACAAATGCTTAGGTTAAATACCTAAGCATTTCATCATCAAAATCATGCTATACTTTTACAGATTGTGAAATTGGATCAAAAGACATTAAAATAATTTATATTTCAGGGTATCATGAATGATAACCAGTATGGTCCCTATGTAGATATAATAAAACAGTAAGTTTTGAATTATCGTTGTGAAATTTTTATGCATATTATATATATATTATATTATAAAAACTATGTTATCATTCTTTGAAATTATGTTGTTTCTATTACATGTTTATTTTAATTTCAGGTCTATAGGGTTAGAGTATGAGTTAAGATTAGAACGAGAATTAAGACTAATGAACATCACATTTTCTGATGAAAGTGTATTGCGAACACGAGGTTATGACAAAACACCAGATTTTAAGTTAGATGTACCAATTGCTGTTGATGGATTCATTGTCAACTGGGTTGAAAGTAAAGCACTCTTTGGAGATGAGGAAAACCACTCAGGTTATCTAAAAGAACAACTTCTTTGCTATTGGAACCGATTTGGACCCGGTCTAGTTATATACTGGTTTGGATACTTAGAAACATTAGATTCCACACCTGAAGTAAATAGTATGTTTATATTACGCACTAGTTTTCCAGATATAACAAGTATTACCCAGTATAAAATGGATATTTGATCATTTAAAAAATAATAAACAAGGGAATTTAAATTCAAGTATTTAATTTCATATCCTCTCATAGATTTTAAATGATTTAAAATGCTTCATCATACCACTGATTAAAACCTTTTCAATAATGTAAATGGAAGTGCCATAAAACGTAAATTATAGGTACAGGAAAAAGGATTTAAGCGACACTCAGTGTTGTTTTAGTGTAACCTGGCTATTCATCTTAACCTGAAACCTTAATATGAATAAAGTAGTTGCAGATCAAAATGATTTATGTAGCACTTTACACTAAAAATGAATGATTTGAAATATCGGTAAATTTGTATGTTTAATAAAGATTGGCGGTTAGAACATTATTTTGCAGTATCTTATTATCTTAATAAAAAAAGCATTACACTGGCCATACCATTTTTTGTTTCCTTATTTTTTTTACTGTTTTTGGGTATTTCTATGGCTCTGATTATGAAAAAAAATACTGAAAGGTTGCTTACAGCTTTACTTCTTGAAATATAAAGTTTTACTATTTTGACTAAAAAATACTAAAAAATTATGTTGGTACTCTATATGTAAGGAAAATTGTATATAAAGCAGTGAAGATACGCAGTTTTTACGAAGGTTTTCGGTATATTTTAAAGATATATTCGCCATAAATATAGCAAAAGCAATCTGAATTATGCAAACAACATATTCTTCATTTCGAAGCCATACCTACCTATTGAAATCAACAACAAAATATATTTTAGTGTCCGGCAAAACCAAGCATGTACCTATGTAAACGAAATTGGTGAATTTGCAGAGTAGTTTGCTGTAGGTAACTAAAAAAAAAAAGATGTTAAGTACAGGAAAGTTATTGTCATACTTAAAAAATAGGCAGGCGGCAACACCAGAAACAAAAAACTTGAGAGGTGTCAAGGGACACCCGGATGGAACGAAGTTCCAAATAAATATCATTTATCATTTAAATCTAAACTACTCTTCGGATTACCAACTCTTCTGCAGATTGAAAGCTTCAGTACCTATCGCTGTGTCAACTCATAGCACTCATTCTCGTAGCCTACTCGTTATCCTTGATAAAAACACCACCCTGTTCTGTTTCTTGATAGAGAAGTGAAACCGCATGAAATAGCTAGTATTTAATCAATTAAAAAAGTATTTCACAGCTAAAAAAATATAAAAGTTTTAAAATATTTGTATTGTTTTCAGCTTCAATTTGTGCCTTCGAACGATCGCCAATTAAGTCTATTACGCTAAATACTTAACTGATACATTTCATAGTTTTAAAACTGTTTGTTCATAAAATAGGGCAGAAATCATGCAAAATTTTTTTTGTGATTCGGATGTTCATGAATTTCTTCAAGAAGAGCCAGAAGTAGGCTACGAGAATGAGTGCTATGAGTTATGGATCAGTCGGTTTTGATGCAATTAAGGGCAAATTATTCATCTCTGTTGGAGTGGCTTTACAAATGTCGCATCTCTGAGATGAAGTTGAAGCGTGTGAATGCTATTAAACTAAGGAGATATAATAATAACAAGTCACCAAGCACTTTCAAATAAATTTATTGTGGGTCGAGGTACTAGAAAGCCCGTCATAAGCTTTCTGTCCTAAGGAGGTAGGCGCGTTAGGTACTATCCTGGCTTTACGCGTTGCTGAAGATGACGCGGGAGCCGAGGAGTTGACCCTGGGTGGATGATGACCCGCAGGGTTGATGTAAGGGTGCAGATGTCAGCTAGTGCGTTGACCGCCAGATGTCACGGCAGCGGTTTCCTCGGGCAAATGAACCCGGAACTTGGGACCC
>NDFZ01004812.1:141388-160389 GCA_002192655.3 Mamestra configurata
TTTCCGTCTATCATAGTCATTAATAAAGAGTGTGAAATTTTTATTTCTCCAACTTCTGTTTTCACTAAATTTACAATCTCTTCCTCAATAGCACTTTTTTCCCGCAATATCGTTATTTTATTTTCCTTCACAAATTCGAAAAAGATTGGACGACACCAGTAAGATGAATTTGGTGAATCGTTTTGCCAGATAACTTGTTCGCCGCACACTCATTTTATTGGCACTAAACTACCCATAAATATGCTTGAATCGTCAAGTTGACTTTCTTGTTCATCGTCTGTTTGCATTTTTTGTTTGTAATTGGCTTGATTAGAAGCACCGTCAAATCCCCACTTACTGATTAGTGTAAATTCTTTACAACCACTATCTATGACGAGTGACGTCATTATTCTTGTTGTCGTTATATCCAATAGAGCTTGTAACTTTATTTTAGCTGAGGTTTCTGTCACTGTAATAGCATCTTTTGGTGGATAGCATTTCTGTTTCGCATGTTGCACTTGATAATAAGATGAAAATATATTACTGTCTTTTTCGTTAACACTTTTTCTTAAAGTAGTTATTGTAAGTATTGCCACTTGGTCAGCTTAAGTGATAAAAATAACCCTAAAGCCTCATCCGGAGAAAACACAGGTTTTGTTTCTTTAACAGATATGCACTTTTTAACTTTTTTTACATCTTGGGGATTCTTTAGTAAATGTTCTAGTATTTTAGCAACCTCCTCATTCCCATCCGCTTTCAACTGATCAAAATATGCATATTTTATTTCGTCCGAAGATAAATGAAAGTTTTCTGTTTAGGCGCTAATTCACAAAAAGTTTTTCTTGGGCTTTGTTCGGTGGAGACACCGACAGAAACTTTTGATGGTGATACATACTGAGTTGATGTACTCGGTGCTGGTTGATCTTCATTACTGCCTATTAAACACTTAATAAAGTCTGGCCATATTATGTTTTCTTGTAACCATTCACTATTTTTAGTTCTGAATATATTTTCTTTACGATAAGCGTTTTCCCATCTTCTATTTAAATTATAACAAAATTTTGCACAAAACAACTTTAAGGTCTTTTCGTGATCATGACTTAATTCGACTAAAAATTTAGACCTTATCTCACTACACAAACTGTCATTATTTTTAATACTACCACTGTTATTTAAAATAACGAAAAGATCAAGGTTTGTCACTAAATTTTCAAACATTTTCACAAATACAAAATAACAAATAAGTAAGTAATGAATGTGTGGGGGTAGTGCGTCTATTATGGTGGGTAATAGAACACTGAAGTACGTTTGAATGCAACCGAACATTCCGTAGGTACCCTATCGTTGCACCAATCACGTTACGACACGTCATAATTTGTTGTTGCGCTCGCGCACTCTTATCCCTTGATTCCCGAAAATAAGTCTCAAAACAAATTACGTCTATGGTATGGTGGTGGAAAATGTCGAACATTGTTTTTTTTTTTAAGAACTAAGTAGGTATTGAGGTTTTCAGGCCGTTTAGTATACCTACATTATTTTCAATTTCAATTTAATTGGAATAAATTGCTTAACTGAAATAACATGACTCTTCATACAAATTTGATATGGCTATATCTCCGAAAGTACTCGTTAAATTAAAAAAGTCAAAGAATAAAAACGTTTTAAATTTATGCCTAGATACCAAAAAAATACATTTGATCTCTTAAGACCCAACCTTGTAATCCCAGCCCACTGTGCGCCGGTACGCTGTGAAGCGGTACGCAGATGCAAACAGTCAACCTGATCTTGATGATTATTTTTGCATTGGGTCTAGTTATAGCTATATTGCATTTGTACTGTAGGTACCTACTGTGAACTTCAAAGATAAACCAGTGACCTCCTCACCTTAAAATCAGTAAAAACTAGTACCTACCAAAGCAAAGTAGATAATTATTTAACTATGAGCTGGTGTGGACTTGGACTGCGAAGGCACACAAAGAAACTCCTTAACGGCAAATAGTATAACCACTCATTATGGGAATAATGTCACTTAGTTGTGGGGTAGGTATCACCACTAAAAAGTGGAAAGTAAAAAACTTTTTTACAAATAAAACACCGAAAGTATAAAATAAGTTATTTTATACTTTGTACTGTTTTTATTTTGGAAGTCGGTTTTGAAGTTTAGCGGCTGCATTTTGTGATATAAATTGGTGTAGTTTTGTGTCTCAAGTGGAAAATACGTGGAATAATTGAAACACGCGTGATCTCGGTTAAGTGGAGCTGAGAATGTTATTGTAGTAGGTACTAGCTTTTGCCCGCGACCACGTCCGCGTAGAATAGTTACTTGAGGCAAACATTTTTATTTTAAGATTATGAAGTTTAGTTAAGTTTCAGTCAATGCTACTGAACAGAGAAAGAAAAGATAGATATAGATAGGTAGTTTAACAAATGTTCGACGTGATTCTTAAAATTGGCATAGGTAACTTTTTTATTTATGAACCGATTGACATGAAACCAACACTAAATGTTAAATGAAGCTTATCACAATGTACCTATTGGTGAAAACCACATCTAAATCGGATAAACCGTTTCTGAGATTAGCGTGCACAAACGCACCGACAAACAGACGAAAATTCTAACAATAATTGTTTTGGGTGCTATTTGCGTTGTTGGTGGTCCCAATAATGTTTTTCTCATACATCTTCCATGTACCTACCTACAGACAGCGATCCGTGACATTTTTTTTATAATATGTATAGAATAGCTTTTGCCCGCGACTTCCTACGCGCATATCCCATTTTTTCCCGTTTCCGTATATCCTATAACTTTCCTCATGAATGTGGTTACCATCTACAAACATAATTTTCCAAACCTGACTGGTAGTTTCAAAGATTAACACGTTCAAACAGACAAACAAACAAACAAACTCTTCAGCTTTATTATTATATAGTACTAACTGCGCCCCGCGGTGTTACTCGCGGTTTATCAGATACACTAAAACGTGTACCTATTACTTTAACCGGTTGGTAACATATTACGTCCGTGACTACCGCAGGACCACCGCTCCCAATCGCTTCCATATTTGGTAAATAATCAGTACTAATTAGTATTCGAACAACAGAATCGGTGCCTTAGTAGTTTTAGAGAAAATCGACTTTGAAGGTGGTCCGGCGGTAGTCACGCTCCGTTCAGCAGGATCTGCCCCCTTTTTCGGCGCTCGTGGTTGTCAAATATATACATTTTGTCTCAGGTCGTACAGAGCCAGAAATCTTTTTACTTCACTACATCCCGATAAAAAAGATTTCGAGACTTATTATTTTCTGCGTAAACAAAAAGATTTCTTGCTCTCGACACACGCGAGCAACCTACGTAGAGCTGCCCTTGGGAGAAGCAGGTGGGTCCCAGGTAGATTCCGGCTACTTTTAGAGTTTGCACCTGACTTTTATTTATTGTAATTGAGAAAGCCACCTTCAGAGGAAATTGCAAGCGCTTGAATTGGAATGGCAAGTTGGTAGGTATTATTGGGATCCTAGGTATCAATACCGTAAGACGCCCCGGGCGTCGGGAGTCGCAGGGCGATCCCCGGCCACCGTAGGCGCGGGCCTGCGGACGGCGAGCGTTGGGTGGCTCGCTGTCCGGTCCCACCAGGCCCGGGTCGATGGCGCGTTGTGTTTCACGCGCGCCTCAAAGAGATGTCAGCATAAAAGAAGGGGCCCGCCAGGGCCAGAGCCTGCCAGGGTTGCGGAATTTGTTCGAAAGAGTCACCGCGGCCCTGGAACACAAAGGGCCTTGGAAGAAACACGGATGGGTTTTAGTCAGTAAGAGTCTGACACGCCCTTCCGCTCCACCCAGAGCGGAAGAAGTCATTTGATGATTTCCCATCGTTAAAAAAAAAAAAATCAATACCGTCTCTCCTGTGGCCCCTCCGGTGAAAATCGGTCTCAGCTCTGTGACGCGTAACCTGGCGCAGTGAAGTAGACGCATTGAAATTCAGTGAAGAGTTGGAGTATCTGATAAACCGCGGGGCGCAGCGTGTATATATATGAAGTACCTAGCTTAAATGTTAATAAACACCCTGGGGTGTTAGCTTCCTACTTACCATAAATTTTTATCAAAATTGGTCCAGCCGTTTGCGCGTGAAGAAGTAACATACATACACACACTCACAAACTTTCGCCTTTATAATATTAGTGTGATATAGAAGATAGTGTGTTGATTATATTATTGTGTGATTGACTACCCAGAGGAAATTTGCCCAGAAGGCCGAATCGATATATTTGCTACCAGATACTCTAAAAACCATTAGAATGTGTTACATCCGCATTCTAATGAAAGTGTGTAAAAAAAAACCAAGACTGCGACTGAAGGACTCAGTATCCATGGTCATGAATTAAAAAAAACAAATGTCACAATTTGTCATTGTGTGTCGTGCGTGTGTATTTCTTCATGATTGTAATGTTTTTGTTCATAATTTACGAAAATAGCATTAATTTTATTTATAAACATCAACAGATGTACAGTTAATATTTTAAACAATTCAGTGCAAATACTGTAATCTTAAGACTGCAAACATATATTGAATATGGGGGACTGAACCATAATTTGATAAAGATAAAACGTACTGCTGACTAGTCAACAAATATTGGATTATAATTCCAACAGTAACAATAGGTATGATGCATAAGTAATATAATGAACGGCGCTAGTAGCATTATTGCACATAACTCTGAACTGAAACCATCTGAGAACGGTATTACGCAAAATGCATCAGGAATAAATGTTGAAAGAAATAAAGCTTCAAGTTCAAATGCTCGCGATGGTTCGGAGGAGCTACTCGATCTCAAAGGTAAAGTCGAATCCCGCCTCCTATCCATGTGGAATAACGTGAAGTTTGGATGGACAGTAAAATTGAAAACCAGCTTTTCAAAGGAATCACCTGTATGGCTACTAGGACGATGCTACCATCGTAAACTTAGTCCGACTGGATCTTTAGAATCTTCTACAGAAATTGGTACAGAAGCAACTGCACACCACCCAATTGAACAGATATATGGTGAAGGCATTGAAGGTTTTAAATCTGACTTCATCAGCAAAATTTGGATGACTTATAGAAGAGAATTTCCTACCATGTCAGGGTCGTCGTTTACCACTGACTGTGGCTGGGGCTGCATGCTCAGAAGTGGACAAATGTTGCTGGCCCAAGCTTTAGTGACTCACTTTCTTGGGCGATCTTGGAGGTGGTCTCCTGAGAAAGCTATACAAAATGCCAGGGAATTCCAAGAGGATTGTCTACACCGCATGATAATCAAATGGTTTGGTGATAGGTCATCAGTAAACAGTCCTCTATCCATACACCAGATGGTGAGTCTGGGAGAAGCTCTGGGAAAGAAACCAGGTGACTGGTATGGCCCTGCATCTGTTGCTCACTGTTTAAAAGCAGTCATGGCAGCTGCTTCAAAGGAAAATTATGAATTTGATAATTTAGAAGTATATGTTGCTCAAGATTCAACTATTTATATTCAAGATGTATTTTCACTTTGTCGTTTACCAAATGGTTCTTGGAAATCACTCATTCTTTTAGTACCTGTTAAGTTGGGTTCTGATAAATTTAATCCTATTTATGGTCCTTGTCTTACATCACTGCTTACATTAGATTTCTGCATAGGAATAATTGGGGGACGGCCCAAACATTCACTGTACTTTGTGGGTTACCAAGATGACAGATTAATACACTTGGACCCTCATTACTGTCAGGAAATGGTTGATGTATGGCAACCAAACTTTTCCTTACAGTCATTTCATTGCCGATCTCCAAGAAAAATGCCTCTTAGTAAAATGGATCCATCATGTTGTATAGGCTTTTACCTGGCAACACAGCATGATTTGGAAACTTATATTAATATAATACAATCATTCCTAGTGCCCCAGGGAGTTACTACAAATTTAGAGTATCCTATATTCACTCTGAATAGTGGTTCTTGTAGTAATGTTATGAACTTTCCTAATGTTAGATACTCAATTTATGAAAATGAGCAAAACTGGGTGACTCCAAATATCCAAGATAGTGATACAGACATTGAATCTGAGGAATTTGTGTTGGTGTAATTGAAACAACGGCAACTATTACCAAATATATATTGCATGTAGTTCTTTAAAGTTTATCATCATCACACAAATTGTTAATGTTGCATATTTGTTTACTTTAAAAAACATGTATAGGTTTCTTATGTATTTATTACAAATATGATTAAGGTTAAAGATAAATATCCTGTAATAGTTACATTTTTATTATATCAAAGACGACGAAATAAATTATAGCATTAAAAAATGCAGTTTTATATTTCCATTCTACGTTTTTCATAAAATATAAATTAAACGTCTCTGTGGAGAGTGATATTTGTAATGAATATAAGAAATTTCAGGACTACAATAAATTTAAATAGATTTTGATGGAATCTTATTTACCTACTTACAAACAGGACAGTTTCCATAGGCGGCGCGGCGGCAGAACAATTTTCATTGTTTCATAATACGAACTAACGAAGCAGGAAGCGAGCTATAAAATTGTAGCACCTCGCCTATTCTACGAATCAAAATAATATTTTATGAGGCTGTTTTGATACATTGTTTTATTATATCGAAAACTAAAGGCCGGTCTCAATAACGTATCTACCTTTAACCAACTGTCAAATTAGCTATGAACAGAGGACCTAGCACGAATGTCATCATACAAGAATATAAAAAAGTATCCAATTCAAATAAATATTATGTGCGCAACGAGTATAAGTATTTTAATTAATGTAAAATTTTATGCTACGTTATTTTACGTCAAAAACCTTCGTGCTAGGCCCTCAGTAGTAGCTGAAAGTAAGCGTCAGAACCCCTGGACCAATATAGATATATTTGATGTTTAGAAAATACCATAATTACTACCATTTTGGTACTATTTGATACCTAACTTCAAATATTAAGTACCTCGACAGACAGCGAAAAAACACGTAAAGAAAGTGGTCAGACATTCTGACATCAGGATGTGTGGACCATTTTTTTTTCATAGTTCGAGACAACTCAACTAATTTATCTCTGTGTAAATATTTACTTACCTTTTTAGTAGGTAAGTACCTACCTCAATATAATTTTTTTTCATTTTTTTTTGGCATTCCAGAAAATTGTTACGCAAGAAAGAAACTTTGTTACAAGTATATTCTTAAATTACAGAAAAAGAAAACCTGTCCTGTAAATCTACCCTGAGAGTTTATGTGTGTGAATATTATGAATATGAAAGTTTGTTTGTTTTTGGAACGAAGTTCCTTATCGCGCGTTGTGAAAGGGGACTAGACGGAAAAAAATCATACGAAAAGTTGTAACGACTCTTTTATGATTGTCTTTTGTTTCTTGTATGTTTGAATTTTGAAGAAGAATGTGGTTTTAATTTCGAAATAAAGCGCCAAAATATAAGATACAAATATTTTGATAAAAGTAATTGATTAGACACTAATTTTTCCCGCGGCTCAGCTCCTTTTCTCCTAGGATAGAATATCCTAGAAGATTTTATTGGAATATGATGATTTTTTAAAAGACAAAAAACAGCCTCTTCATGAATGAGTTTTCTTAATCGGATCTGTACCTACAGTAGAACGGAACAAAGAATTTTACCGTTTATAATAGGTAATTATTAGTACCTACCTATTGACTATTTTGAAAAAAGGAGTCTCTTAACTTATATGTCATTGTAAGTACCTAGGTAGGTACCCAAAAACTTCTCAGGTACACACAATCCAGAATAGAAAGTTGGTATTAATTTCAAATACTAAAAACGAAACATTCGAAATAAAAAAAAAAAATGCATGATATCTGCTCTATTTTATGACCAAACAGTTTTAAAACTATGGAACGTATCAGTTATTTAGCGTAATAGACTTAATTGGCGATCGTTCGAACGCAACAAATTGAAGCTGAAAACAATACAAATAGGTATTTTAAAACATTTAAGTAGGTATATTTTTTTAGTTGTGAAATACTTTTTTTATTTGATTAAATACTAGCTATTTCATGCGGTTTCACTTCTCTATCAAGAAACAGAACAGGGATGGTGTTTTTTTCAAGGATAATAAGTAGGTAGGCTACGAGAATGAGTGCTATGAGTTATGTATGACACAGCGATACTGAAGCTTTCAATCTGCAGAAGAGTTGGTAATCCGATGAGTAGTTTAGATTTAAATGGTAAATGATATTTATTTGGAACTTCGTTCCATCCGGGTGTCCCTTGACACCTCTCAAGTTTTTTGTTTCTCTAAATCTTGTTACATTCTCTAATCTTCTATAAGTATTTAAAAGTTTTTTTTTATCATCTGCCTCCATAAACCGTAAGTATAAATAATGTTATTAATGCTATGCCATGTAAATAGATAAATTATGATGTTTCAGCTACTGTTATATAGCTAATTTGACAGTTGGTTAGAGGTAGAATACCTACGTTGAAACAGGCCGTTAAAGGGGTGCGCCCCCTCGCGGCCCATGATAGTTTCCAGTAGGCATTTAATGTGTTGGGTGTTTCACCAATACCCACTGGTAGGTATACATCGTAGATTTCGATATGACGTATCCTACACAATTACACATGGACGTGACGTATGACAGGACTAACGGAACTTTGCTTAAGTAATGTGTAATAACTTACGGCCCGTTTCAATACCTTTAACCAACAGTAGCTGAAAGGTCAATTTAGCCTTTGTAACATGACGTTTCAGCTACTGTTGGTAGCTAATTTGGTTAAACAGTTGGTTAAAGGTAGATACGTTATTGAGACCGGCCGTTAATAAGTTGTTTTGAAGTGAAGAATAAAAATCCTGCTATCATGGTTAATATTTTGAATCGACAATAAAAAGAAACTTAAACCTAGGTAATAGCGTCTTCGATTGAAATGTTTTGCATGAGACGAGCATGTTATGAAATAACAAAGATCTGGCGTAGTAACGCCCATTCAATTACCTACATACCTACACGATGTCGCTATGTCAATTACGCAAAACTTAGTCTTGATTATAGTTGTCCCTACTCTTCGTATTTGAAAATTTCATAACCATAATCTATATCTACTAATATAATAAAGCAGAAGAGTTTATTTGTTTGAACGCGCTAATCTCTGGAACTACCAGTTGGATTTGGAAAATTATTTTTGTAGGTACCTATATGATAGCCACATTCATGAGGAATACTATAGGCTATACGGTAACGGGAAATGCGTGTGAAAAAAACGGGATATGCGTGTACGAAGTCGCGCGCAAAAGCTAGTAGGTACTTACATTATAAAAACGATCTGATAACAAAACCATGATACAACAAAAAATCATAAAAAGAAGAGCAAATCGCTCAAGGCATAGGTGCTGATTGCGCAGCGTTATTATAGCGTCCTTGATCCGACCTTGATTGACCCTCGATCCTAGGATATCTTGATCCTAACCATACATTGACATGACATTTTAACCATCATCAGAGTAATTCACAGTCTGAAGGTAGTTAGGAATCCTACTTTCGAAGGAAATAAGGGCGGTTGCGTTCCTTCGCTCTTAGAAACTAGCATAGCATTTCCGTGTAAGGGTGGACTAAGTCAGTTCCCGAACTCGCTTCGCTTAGTTGTACACTAATTTTCAATACTCAATTCTTTATTGCATACCACAACGTAGGCTTTTTTTTGTTTTTTAAGGATGGGATATCATCAAATGACTTCTTTCGCTCTGGGTGGAGCGGAAGGGCGTGTCAGACTCTTACTGACTAAACCTGAAAACCCATCCGTGTTCCTTCCAAAGCCCTTTGCGTTCCAGGGCCGTTGTGACTCTTTCGAACAAATTCCGCAACCCTGGCAGGCTCTGGCCCTAGCGGGCCCCGTCTTCTATGCTGACATCTCTTTGAGGCGCGCGGGAAACAACGCGCAATCGACCCGGGCCTGGTGGTGATCAGACTGCGAGCCACCCAACGCTCGCCTTCCACAGGCCCGCGCCAATGCTGGCCGGGGATCGCCCTGCAACTCTCGATGCTCGGGGCGTCTTCTCCTGTAGCGGCGGTTGGGGCGAAGACCTTGCCTTTCCCTCGCGCGACCCGCCACCTCCTTCGCTAGCATTAGGTACTACTTCGCTTCGCAGGAGGTGACCGCTTCCCAAGCCTCCTCGCTCCGGACCATGGATTCAACCAGAGCCGGACGCGAGATCGCCGCACTGATCGCCTCGACGAGGACACAGCGGTGCTCAGCCCAAGCAGGGCAGACCTCCACCGTGTCTTCCGGGCGATCCTCACAGTGGTGACACCCAGGCAGTGTGTCCTCCCGCTTAATCCGAAACAGGTACCTCCCGAAACAGCCGTGTCCGGTAAGTACCTGCGCGTCAGGAGGAAGGTGAGGACGCCGTGGCGCCTCTCTAGCCACTCCCCAAAGAGGAGCCTTACCGCCGCAATTGTGGCGAAACCAACCACAATGTAGGCTTAGGTGATAAATATTTGCCAAAAGAAACAATCGTGGACCCTGTCGGGCACAGCAAAAGAAAGATATGTGGAGATATGGACTTATCATTAAGTATCTTATAATCTAACTGACTAACAGACTGGCGAGGGTTATTAGTCCAAAAGAGTTGGGACCTAGTTGTAATAGTTGAGATGTTGTGGTCACTTCTGGCCGAGTCGTTTCGGACGAACTGTCGTGATACATACTCAAGAGAATAGCTATTTCTATGGAAACATGCAAGATTTGTAAAACACCAAAGCTTGCATGATATTGTAACACCAGCGCAGCGGACTCACGCTAGTGATACTTAAAATTATTATTGAAATAAAACCACGTTTGAGATTTATCTTCGTAATATATTCGGCATCTGCCTTAGACGAGCGCTGGTACAGGAGTCCCATATAAATAAAAACATATTTTCATATTCTTAATTCAAATACTCTTTTACTTTTACTAGACGCTTCCAAAGATCTACCTTGCCTGCCAGAGATCTGCAGCCAAAGAGTTCACTCTGCCTGACTATATACAAACTACAGACAACGATATAAATTGGGAAATCTCTATACAAACATGAAAATTAAATATGATTCTAGCCTTTGCAAAGCAAAGAAATATATCATGGAAATCTGTCTAAAAATTACTTGGTTTCATGCATTAGCAGCATGTATGTAGGTAAATTCGACAAGGCAAGATGTGAGATTTATTTCATGTGATAAGTAAGTACCTGTTATTTTCATTCACAGTGAAATCATCATCACATGACATCTAAACTAACATTATAAAGAGGAAAGATTTATTTGTTTGTTACGATATGGCTCAAGATCTACTCATCCGATTTTAATTTTTATTTCGGCATTAAAACGCTAAATTACTTAAAACATAGGCAAAATTTTATTTTAGAAAAAAAAATAGATAATTCCCTGAAATAAAAAAGAAATTTCCCTGCAAAAATTGCAACAATGTAACCCTGTAATTTGTAAAATTTGACCTAATAAATAAATTAATTGGCGTGCGCTGAGAAAATAATTGTTGATTCATAAACATAATGTACTACATGATTAAAGTAAGTACCTACTTCTTATTATATATAAAAAAGTTCGGGAGGGTTTACGGCTAACTATTATGTTTAAGTCACACTGACCGCTTTTTGTCCAAATTATTCAATCAAAACTCGGGTGGAGTGGTGATTTTTTGTATCATGATATTAATCCATTTAAGTTTTCGTTTTGTCGTAAAAGTTGATTGTTTACATTTAGATTATACTTTAAATTATTAAAATCGGAGCTTTCGTTTAAAAGTTACGCCGGGTATCGCCCCCTCTACGCCCTAGAAGTTTGTGGAGTACCTACTAAATCTGTGCGGACGAAGTGCTAGTTCTCAATAAGACTCAAATCGCAGGCGAGGTTTATATTATAATAGTATCACTAAAGCTTCTTAAATCATTCCACCATAACATACTACCGACATAACAAATATTCCATGTCCTTATCAGCTCTAATCTAGTCGAGTCCATGGTTTAATCGAGTTACAAATTTCATATACTCTAGTAGAATCAACACATCGAAAAATTAATTTACAAACCACCGATTTCTGTATATTATTATACCCTTGATTTCTGAATTAAGAATTTGACGTTGAGCGTATATCAAATTGTACTTTAGCCGGAAACCTTTCAAACTTTTTTCAAAATAGGTTTTGAAATGTTCTTAACTCCTAATACTCAATTCAGAAACCAGCCCTAAGTCGCCACCTGCACGAGCGAATGAATCTGCGTGTTGACATATTGCTCGTCAATGTAATTCAAGGAATACGATAATATCGCTCTATGGACATGTTCAATATTCATAGAGTCATAACATAATAGAATGTAGTGGCAGGACGGTAACAAGGCCGCGAGACACTCACCCGTGGAGATGGCGCTTAAGAATTTGAAGTTGAGTATTTATCGACCTCTACTTTCGTAACAAAACATGTCAAAGGTTGACATTGACATTAAAGATTTCGTTCGACACAATTTTAACTCTAAATTCATAATTCAGAAACCGGCCTTATTTATGACATAGGAATAGCAAAAACTATGGTGCAATATTCATCTAAGATTTTCAAAAAATTGTCTTCAGACATTAATTTTTGTCCTTTACTGGTGGTGGATGTCTGATGAAATAATGAACGGCATTATAGGCGAGATGTGGTGCAACATTGTACAGGGGGTGTATTCTGTTGAGTTCATTGCTGGGCCTGCCAACCACGAACGGGTCCCCAGCCCCAGTGCCGTGCTGTGCCACTGACAGCCCGCTTAGGGCATAACAAGTATGATAAATGTCTCTGTGTCTGAAACAATTGGTAACAATTAAAAAACAGTTAGGTGCATCAGTAGGTTAACCTAGAAATAATATCTTCTCAACCGAATTTCGGTCACGGTTGCCAATCTGAGCGGAAGTCAAGTACGCAGGAGATATTATAGTGCTCAAATGAATGCGCAAACAAAGGTGCACTCTCTGTCCCTTTACTCTCATAGTCTGATGGGACGGCAATCCGACTCGACAGGGGAGAGATCAGACGTAGGACCAACCGCTTTACGTGCTCCGAGGCACGGGGGTGTTACACCACCAACTTCCAAACTCTGGGCTGTTCACTGAGAAATTTCTAATGGCAAATCCTATAGGGAACGTGCGTGCACAGCGTTGACTATGCTATCTAGTGTTGCATATTCGAAATTTATAATTAAATTATACTTGACTTTGACGCTTCTGTGCCTTTAGTTCCTGCACGCTCCGTTTAGGGGAACGTGCATGAAGGGAACTGTGCCATCTAGCGTTGCATGTTCGAAAATTATAAGTGAAATATACTTGACAACCACACTTCTGTGCTGCCACCCATACTTCCTGCACGCTCCCTAACCTACTAACTACTACTTGCGAAGCGACCCCAGAACCCGGCTAGGCAGTCGCGGATGTACCTAATATTTTCGGGGGCAAAGATTTAAATAATAAAGATAGGGCTGTTCGAACGTTTGCTTACACTCGTTCACCATTCAAAACTAATATTTTGTTTTATGCTAACACTGTAATTTTATTGGGTGAATAAATTTATTATTATTATTCAAGAAACACGCGCATTTTTAATGTCTCGCACACACGAATGCGTGGAGATCGTCCACCGCGTGGCGCGTTCGCTTCGATCTAATCGGGCCTACTTTGGGCCAAATTGTGGCATCAGAAAAACACGAGGTCCATCCTCTTCTTACTATATTATAAAAGGTGAATTTTCTTGAGAGTCTCAGGCCCGATTTTGATCAAAACCAAAATTGAATCATTGGATTTTTGAAATATTAATGTTCCTTTTGCTTTAGTACTGGCAGTAAAAAGATATTCCATTTTCAAAACTTTAGATTTTTATATTGAAATGTTTAAGAGGCAAATGGAGCCCTTGCCTTAGAAAATCCAAAATTTCATAATCCTATTTTGTTTCGTTATTGCAATTAAATTAAGAATACTTTTTAAATTATGGTATGAAAGTGAACAAGCATACAATAACAATGCTCATTCCTGAAATAAGCATCTTCACGGGTTCCTTTTTAGCCTTTTAGCCATTTCTGCTTTTTTATCCTAATCAAACTAAAGAAAAATGAGTAAAGTATACTTACTTGCCAGGTTTATCAATAAAACCACCACCAGGCAGGGCTTGACAACATATAATTATGTACTCTTGTAAGGCACCCTGATTGAAAAGTACTGTTTCAATTAATTCTTTATTTTCTGAAAATAAACATAATTTAACATTTTAAAATATTTGAATAAAAATATATAAAATTGTAGTCAAGGCTCCAAAGAGAGGAACCTCCTAACAATTTACTTTATTAACTCAGGTAAAGATCTACAGAAGAACCCAAAAATAAAAAAAATATGTTGTTTTCATATAATCCATTCAGCCCTAGGAGATAGCTATTAATAGGTGACTGCTTGAAATGAACATTATAATTATCATGACAGATTTTACCTTGAGACAGAATAGCACTGATAATTGGAAATGCAGCTCCTTGCCAAAATGAATAACATCCATCCACCAACTTGTTTGTTCTTCCTTGGAAGCCACCTTCTACTCGCATCTGACGATTCACACACCATCTCAATAGTGCATCAATATCACACAACTGTGTTTTATTCAGCAATGCCAAAGATGCAATCCCACAGAATGCATATCCACCATGGGCCTCCATGCCAGGGCATCCAGCAAATCCACCTTCATATGTCTGACAGCTGACAATCCATTCTGCTGTCTTATCAAATAACGCATCTGTGTATGTATTTGTTATTTTGGCTATACTGACAGCACAGTAGGCACCTCTTATATCTTGCTCCCCACCCTTGTGGAGGGCAAATGATCCATCAACATCTTTCACAGTCCATAAAAACTTTTGTAAACTGCTTCTGTCCAGAGAGTTGTACGCTTCCTCAGTGCCTATAATGCTAAGAGCATTTACAGCAGCATAAGTTGTTCCAAGATGAGGGTACTGTCCTGGACCACCACCATAACCACCTTCCTCATGCTGGCATAATGACAGAAACTTGACTACATCAGATAATGTTTCTGCATCAGGCATATCATTAAGTAGCCACAACGAGTGCAAGACCCAGTAGACTATCCATGTTCTGCTTGCATCCAAGCATTCATAGCTCTGTGGTAAAGATCCTAGACAATCTTTTAACAATTGACTGTGAACTCTTTTTCTCACAACAGGAATTTCTGGTTCAATTTCAGCATTTTTCTCAAATTGTTTGTAAATTTTCAGTATCATTGTCTCAACATCAACCTGCAAGTTAGAGATTGATTAAATACTAATCAATTTACCATGAGTATTACTGTATTTTTTGCAACATTTTACATACTTCACTGAAACATTTTATGAAAAGGTCCTATTTTATGAGAGAAATATACACTTATGGACACATCTATTGGCCCACCTTAGAGTTTAGGTTTCGATGGCCCCTACCGAAATATGATTGCTAGATTGAACAAAAACTGTTGATGCAGTTTTAAACCTGATACATTTTACCATCTTTTTCGATCGTATTGTTTTAAATTTGAATTCAGAATACCATACGACATGGAGCTACGCCTAACAAGTCGGATATGCGCCTTGTTAAAGGCAATTGATTTTTGAATAAAAAACATGTTTTATCAAATAAAGGTTTAATTTAATAACGCGTGTTGCCTCCATGGGCATCTACCACAGCTCTCATACGATTAGGCATAGAGTTTATCAACCGCTCTATGCAATTTTGAGGGATCATCTCCCATTCCTCTTCTATGGCAGTTTTCAACTCCTGCATCGTCTGGGCAACTGGCTGACGAGCCCTAACACGTCTTTTTAGCTCGTCCCACATGTGCTCAATGGGGTTCATGTCTGGGCTTCTGGCTGGCCAGTCCATAACTGTGATGTTCACATCCCGAAGATATTCCCTGACGATGCCGGCCGCATGGGCTCTTGCATTATCATGCATAAAAAGGAAATTTGGGCCCACATAGTCCGCGTATGGTATCACGTGAGGTTCTAAGCACTCACGAATGTACCTTTCAGCATTTAATGTTGGCAGCCGTGGTCCTGTAACAACCTCAAGTTGAGTTTTGCCGCTCGCGGATATACCGCCCCAGACAGTCCATGAGCCACCGCCATAAGCAACCCTCTCTTCAAAGCAGCATTGTGCGAAACGCTCTCCCTTACGTCGGTAGACCTTCTTCCTTCCATCATTGCCATGTAACACAATTTTAGACTCATCAGAAAAGAGTACACGGCTCCAATCTTGCTGTGTCCAATTTAAATGACTGCGTGCGAAATGAAGGCGCGCTGTTCGGTGGGCTCGCGTTAGTTTGGGCCCATTAGCTGGCTTGTGTGGTACCATATCGCGTTCTTTTAACCTTCTCCGAACAGTTCGAGCGCTCACAGATACTCCGTGGAAGTCGCGAAGTTGGTTTTGTATCTCAATGGAGGTAAGGTGACGATTTCTCAAGCTGGTCGTCACGATGAATCGATCCTGCCTTTCAGTTGTGACCCGAGATCGTGGCCTTCCTTGGCGACGAACAAAGCCGCCAGTCTCTAGGTACCTCCGATAAACATTTCGGACCGCAGATCGACTTAAATTAAGTTGAGCACTCACGTTTCTTTGGCTGTGTCCGGCCTGAATAAGTGCCACAGCTTGGGCGGCGACTTCAGGTGAAGTATCCATAGATTATTGATAGAACCTCACCTTAATGTTAAGAATAAGTAATGTTTGTTGCAAAACCAAAGATATCAATCACTTTTTCAAGAATTAAATCCAAGTAAACCAATAAAACCAAGTTTTCTTAGTATTCGATTGTTTGATATCAACAAACAGGCTCCAAATTGTCTTTTGTTTCTTTAAATTCTGTGTGTTCGATTCAAAAAAAGACTATTGAATGAAATTGTGAATGTGCCAGGTTCAAAACTGCATAAAAACTTTTTGCTCGACCTAATATAAAATTTTAGCTAGGACCAAACGAAACTGAAAATACAAGGTGGGCCAATAGATGTGTCCAGAAGTATATTTAATAATTATTTGGAGTGGAGTTTTTACACTGCATACTGATATACAATGTGTTCCTTTAGATTTCCCATAACTCTAGGGTACCTATTAATAAGACCATTTAAGAAAATCAAATAGCATATAAAATATTTTACATTGAACATTTTTTTTCTTATTCATTCCTCCTACAAAATAATTCAACAAAACTGCTAATGTCCATGTAAAGCGACTTTACCTGAAAAACGACAATGTCGTGTTTTTACCTTGATTAGTAGATGACTGACCTAACTTACCAATGATATTTAGGAACCTACTTAAAGACTTGTTAAACTGATGACAATTTTTTAATTATCTTAGTTGTGTAACTACATGTTTCGGAACATGTTCAAGTTTCTTAGACATTTAACCTTATTTCTATTCATAGAATGTAACTTTAAAGTTATGGAATATCAAAAGGAACACATATATTAAATAAGGATTACAAGACTTATTTTTTGTACCTGATCAGAAGATGAATCGGTCACCACATTCTCTGTATCAAATACTTCAGCAGCTATTTCTTCAAAACATCTGATTCGGTTTTCCATTTTTTAGGGCTTTAGTGATTCTCTTCCAGTTTTTTTATAACTTCCTGTGTCTTCTTGATAGAGCTAAATCTGTTCTGAGCTCTACCTCGACAAATACCTGTTAACCTGAGGTTAATTTAGGATAGCACTTGAAACACAATAATACTGCAAGGTGTGCCAAGAACGTTTGACATGATACATAGGTATGTATACAAATAAATTGTTCGTTTGTGGCTAATACAATTGAAGCACAATAACAATACGTTTTATTAATAGTTTAATAGTAGTCATATTGAAGATGAATGTCAATAAATTGAACCCACTCACACTTCACTCACAGAGACACTGTCACACTGATCTGATTTCTAGTAGCAAACTTCACTTGTCACTATTGTCGGATGGACGGTGGACCCACACCCAAGTCATATTGTAGGTTTTTTTATATTGTAGGATCGAGGATGGACAATGTCAGTCTGTCAGTGTCATGTCAGTGTGACCTAATGTTGCCAACTCTACTGTTTTAATAGTAGATTTACTGTTTTCATCATGACATTCCTGTTTTGTTCCGGACTTGTCTGTGGTGACCTTATTCCGGCCGATGCCCGACCTTTGGCTTGGGAGGAGGCACGGCTCCCTGTCGTTTCGTGCGACGCAGGTCTTCTCGGGGCATGGCTGCTCCGGGAGGTTCCTGTGTCGCATAGGCAGGGAGCCGGACGCTCGGTGTCACCACTGCGTCGACTGTCAAGAGGACACGGTGCGGCATACGCTGGCAGAGTGTGCCACTTGGGAGGAGCCGCGCCGTGCCTTCATATCTGTGGTAGGCATTGACCTCTCGCTGCCGGCCGTGGTCCGTTCTATGGTCAGCGGCGAGGGGTCCTGGGACGCGGTGGTCTCCTTCTGCGAAACAGTTATCGCGCAGAAGGAGGCTGCGGAAAGCGAAATCTCGATCCCTCTTCCAGCCCGCAGTAGGTGCCTCGGGCGTCGGACTAGGTCCAGGGGCGGCGGACTTGGGATATCCGTCACCCCACCCCCCATTCATTCATCCGGACCCAAGGTGGCGGCGCGTGGTGTTCCCGTGCGCCCCTCTTTGACGTCGTGGGGGGAGTCAAACACCTCACTCCCTCCGCTAACCCGAGGTAGCCCGCAGACGCGGGCCACCTCGGGGATTACGGAAGTCGCATACGTTCCTGAAATCCCCGATGTAGGTGGGAGATGGAACACCGGGGTGGTTTTAGTCTGTAAGAGTCTGACAGAACCCTCCGCCCACCCCAAGGCGGAGAATATCCATGAGGATTTCCCCAGGGTTAAAAAAAAAATGGTGGCCGTGCCTCCAGTGACAGTAGCGCCTACCATCCGCCCCCGCGCTCGCGCCCGCCATGCAGGCGCCGCCGGTGCCCGAGCCGCTCAAGGCCGCCCGCGCCGCCGCGCCTCCGCCCG
>NDFZ01004812.1:160396-175033 GCA_002192655.3 Mamestra configurata
CCGTGCCATCAAATAAATATTAGAGCCTCCAGCCAGGGTTAAGGGCTCTGCACTCGATTGATCGCTCTTTACCATACTACAAACTTACCGTATTACCCATAGAAGTGAGACGTGCCCAAACGCTACCAGCTTTTAAAAGAATGGTGAAGGAGTATTACCTTTCACTTTTATTTTTCCGCTCCTTTCTCAATTATATATTTGATATTATTATATCTAATTAGTACCTATTGTACACCGACAGACTAACTTTTGTACACTGACAGCCCTAAATCTATCTCCTTTCGTTCAATTCATCCAAAGGTTGTCTGGAAGAGATTGCCTTGTGCGATAAGACCGTCCATTGTACACTTAATTTATGTTTGATTGTCAGTATTTTATTATTATTTGGCAATGGCCCCATGAAATCTAACGTATTTTAGCTGGCAAGTTCAGTTTTTTTTTCACTTTTGCGACACTTGCTGAGCTACTGTCAACATGACACCCAACCAATCTAATAGACAATATTTTTGACCTTGTGCTTATTTAGGTAGTATTTTATAAAATTTAGCACTATCTGACTGCATAATCGAATAGACAAAATTTGTCAAACCCGAAAATGGTTGTAGGAGCATTTCCTATCGCTAAACTAGGCGCTTTGTTAATAAAGCAGATAAGTAAACCCATCGCAAATGCTTGCAAAGAACGAGCTAAACATCATCCGTTTTTCAGGACTTATGTCTGTATGCCTCCTGCCCAATGTAAGTGTTGATACTGTTCACAAAATCCCTAATAATTCTATAATATAATACCTGGAATGCTGCCCTTCCTGTCTCAAACAGGATTCTTTATCTGTATACATTTCCTGGCGATGTCGTAAGAGTAATGAAAACGTTTCCAAATGAAAAGTGGATTTACTTCATAAGATCGTCATAGTCAAGCAGACGAATTTTGAATATAAAGGTTAATTTTTTTCAGTCTATAATTGGTGTGAAGTAAAGGCTAAAATGTGGATCTTAAACTTGGGTAGACCAGTCAACATACCGGTTCTCAGTCAGGAAATGGCCATTGAACTAGGTGCAAATCTTCTAGGCGAATCATTGATATTCACCATAGGAGCGGTCATATTGATGTTTGAATATAACAGGTGAGCACATCTTTTTTTCTAGCATATATTGTTCAAAACATAAAAAGTAGTTTTTGGTCATGACTCACTCCTTTAGCCTTTCAGACAGTAATCATCCATTTATCAAGGATAAAAGTAGCCTATGAAATGAACCTAATCTGATTGGTACCTACTTCAGACATTACCTTTTACAAAAAATTTAATTTCCATCTTCTAACACCTGAATGCAAACATTTTAAAAAGTGATCTTTGTGCATATATTTTTTTTCTTTTTGGAATAAATGAATATAAAAAAAAAATTAAGAAATTTAGTCCAAAAATCTCATGTCAGCAGCCTTAAAGTGCTGAGGTGTTTTTATGTATCTTTTCACTTTTTTAAATATAAACTAGCCTATAGCTTATATGTCTATAGCCTTTCTCATGAATGTGGCTATCATACAATATATCGTCGTTGCAAATTTAAAATCTCCTATGTGACATTTTTGTCGAAAATAAGTTTTGCAGATATTGGAAAGCGATTTTGAATACCCATACTTAGCAAAAACTTCCATTGACTTTGAAAACTTATTATATCGATAAAGCACAAAAAATTACTAAAAAATCTTAAGTGTCAGCCAACATTTTACAGGAAGTTTTTATTTATTCTCGAAAAGTTAATTTTTACACATAGGAGATTTTAAATTTGCAACGACGATTTGTAATTTCATAGAGTCACTTTATTAATGTAACATTATTATTTTACTGAACTGTAAACGATGACGTTCAAAAGTGCCGTTTAATGGCCTAATTGAAATAAACGTTTTGACTTTTGACTTTTGACATAATAAATTTGCTATTTTTACACGAATGACCAAAAAAGGAGTCANATGTGGCTATCATACAATATATCGTCGTTGCAAATTTAAAATCTCCTATGTGACATTTTTGTCGAAAATAAGTTTTGCAGATATTGGAAAGCGATTTTGAATACCCATACTTAGCAAAAACTTCCATTGACTTTGAAAACTTATTATATCGATAAAGCACAAAAAATTACTAAAAAATCTTAAGTGTCAGCCAACATTTTACAGGAAGTTTTTATTTATTCTCGAAAAGTTAATTTTTACACATAGGAGATTTTAAATTTTCCAATCCAACTGGTACTTCCAGAAATTAGCATGTTCATACAAACAAACTCTTCAGCTTTATAATATTTGTATAGATTTAATGTATTTGGCAGTATCTGCCTATAATGGTCAGGTTGTTAATATTAATTATTTCAGGCTTGCAACAGTCCTCTCTAGCCTGGGAGAGTAGGTTAAGTTCCTAGTGCACTGCAAGCAGTATACCATACCTTAGCTGACAGAAAATAATAACAATTGCCTACTTTAGTCATTATTAGTCTATTTGACCATGGTGCATAGTGAAGACCTCCCTTCCCATCTATACTATCTATCTATCTATCTATTGGGTATGGTTTATGCACTTAGTCCTGATGTTGGACCATTGTGTGTGAGCCATGGTGGCCGTCATTCATACCAGCCAACCTCCCTCCAGAAGCAGATCAGTCCTCCTAATGTGTTCAGGATGTCTGTGAGTGAATTCAGTGTCCCTATTGTTTGTCTCCGTATTTCGGCGACGCCTGTGCACTCAAGAAGCATGTGTGATACTGTTTCTTCCTCCTCCTTGCCTGCTCTGCACAGAGGACTGTCCGTTATACCTATCATGTGGAAATGTTTGTTCAGTGAGCAGGTCCGGTGATGGTCCCCGCCACCATTCATATGCTGCCCCTATCCAAAAGGCGCTTGGAAATTTTCCTGTCTAGGGATGGCATAGTTTCCTTGGACTGCCTGCAGCCTGGTGCCGAAGCCCAACAGCGTTCTGCTTGTGTGTGGGTATGTTCTTGTAGCCACGTGCAGCTGGGTGAAAGCACCATAAGGTGTTGTGGTGGCGGTTTCAGCATAGCCTGCAAAACGTCTCCTTGGGGGCAACCTTTCGCCACAATGGCCCTTGTGTTATTTATTGTGACTTGTACAGCTCTTTGCTTGAGCATATTTGTGATCCAGCCGATCAGGGTCGTGTCCACGCCGTGCTTTCGAGGGCTGTGCTAATACTCTGAAACATGGTTTTGTCAAAGGCGCCCTCGATGTCAATAAAGACAGCTAGTGAGGAGCATTTATGGTGTATGTATAGCGCTTTCGATCTTTGAGACCACGCTGTGCAGCGCAGAATCTGTTGATTTCTCCGCGGAGTAGGCGTGTTGTTGTCTGTGGAGTGGGTACTTTCACTTCGCGCCATGCTAGGAGTACGTATCTGTGTGCTATGCCATCTAGTCCTGTGGATTTATATGGTTGAAAGGCCCATGCTATTCGATCTTCTGTTACTATATTCCGGGCTGTAGACTAGTCTTGTCTACTTCTGCATCGGCCATCGCCATTTCCTCTATCATATCTATATCGGTTCTGTGGTCTCGGTCACGGTCTCTGTGTCAGCTTTGACGTCAAAGGGCTGGGGTAGAAGCGACGGAAATAGAGTAGATATATATACAACCTCGGTTCAACTTCATCGGTCGGGATTCCCAAGGTCAAATATGTCCCGTAGTTATCCCCACCGACAGAAGTTGCCCTGTACAGTGACCACCTCCCGATCTCGTACCAAGTATTCTGACTATTTTTTGTATTTCTATGATTCTGACGAATCAGAATGCTCTAGAGCCGCGCTATGTCCCCGTCGTACCTGGGAGCGAAGAGCGCAGGTCTGACACGGGTAGGTACGTCGGTCTGTCGCATGACGGTCAGAGCCAAGTCAGTGTCTGAGAGTCTTATTTTAGGCACATTCAGAGTTAGCCAGGTCAGGGCGTTGTCGTCCTCGCACCACATCTGCACTACCGCCCCTACCCGAGGGTAACCAAGGAAGGCCGGAATGGTTTGGTCGAATCGGTTTCCATAACCAGTCTCGCAAGTTCTGTCCGAATGTGTGTCGCCTCAGTATGTGTCAGGTCTTTACTATCCATATATATATTATCTACACTTCTATAATAATATTAAAGGCGAAAGTTTGGATGTTTGTTACTCAATCACGTCAGAACGGATCTAGATGAAATTTGGCACAGAGGTAGTTTATGGTTCTGATACTTTTTATCCCGGGAGTATGTTCCCTTCGGATAATTTTGGACATTCACGCGGGCGGCAGCTAGTCTTACCTACATATATTTTCTGTATTCTTACTACAATCTTGGGTCAAACCTCTCATAAAACTCTTTGAGTATGTTCTTTTTCAGACAAAGTAAAAAGGAAGCTGCCAAAGAAATCAAGAAGGAAGAGGAAATGAAGCACATTTCTGATACCATAACTGATCTGTACTTTACTGTTCAGACACAACAAACCCAACTCAGAGAAATGGAGAGGATTATTTATTCAATAAGTATGTATTTTGATTGCAGTTGTCGATATATTAAAACCCTTAACTCTGTACTGATAGAAAGCTATGAAAGTTATAACCTACATAAAATTGTAACTTACAGGTGGAGAAAAACCAAAAACCCCTCCGCCTGTGTTGAAGGAGCCCCCTGTGCTGATTCCTCCTTCAACACCATCACCTTCAACTCCAGAAGCACCAAAGCCTCAAAACGTCAGCTATCCGGACACTTATTATGATACAGTAATTGTGACTACTACCCCGTACCCCAACAAGGGAGTAATTCTCAAGTCTCTTAACTATATCCAGATGGATGCCTTCAGTTCTCTGTTTCCCAACAACAACAGGAAAAATGTCGAACACGAGGAAACAAATACAGCTACAGAAGCAAATGCATTTAATCAAAAAAGAGAGCCCGCTATACTCTCATCAGCATTGTATAATATAGAAAACAATTTTAGAAGTTTGTTTTGAAGCCTGTAAGTGTAGATAATGTTGCTGATTTGCAGCATGGCACAGTTGATATAATTAGTAATGTTGTTACCAATTTTTTGATGTCTTTTTATTTATATTTGCTGAATCATACAGTAAAGGAACCAAGTAAAAGGTGACTTGTTGTGTGCTCATTTTATTGTTTGAAAAAATTCAGTTGGTACTTAAGTCATGTGATTGCTTGCACCACAGACATTGTGATGGTACTGTTTATTATGTAAGTAAATACAAGAGCTCGAATTTGTATAGCTTTTATTTACAAACTTGTTTGTATATACTATAGAATATGCTTCAGATGGTGCCGAAATTGTATTTTTTCAATGTTAATCTTTTTTTTTTAAATATATGTGAAGTAGGTACTTGAATTAATATTAACTATTAGACTATACTAGACATCAGGGAATAAATAAGCACAGCTTAATGTTATATTTTTTTTTATTCTAACCACTCTTTCATGTAAGTACAATCTTGTGGGGTAATAAGTCCAGTGGAAGCACATTTATGAATGAGTGGGCAGACTCCACATGGCACTTGTACTAGCCCTGGTGCAGGTATTAGAGGGTCTATAGCGCGATACACTTTACTCCCATCAGGGTACACACTGCTCTCTGCCTTACCATCATAGACCAAAGTGTTCAGTATTGTGATAACATCTTCTACATCAAGTTCAACCTGAAACACAGACACACTGTCACAAAAATTACCTTACAATGTGTGTAATTTACAAGTAAAGGTTAGAACTAGTCAACAGTTAGCAACAATATACATTCTGAAGTATTAGAACAGTGCACTTATATGTGTTCGTCATCTGTACCTACTAATTTAAAAGCACATTTAAAAAATTAGGTACTCTTTGTGTTCCTCACTGTAGCATAGTCTAAGCTTCTAATGTTATAATATTTTTACACCATACTGTAAGCATTAACTAATATGCATTTTGTTCAATATATACAATATCCTATTAGGATTGTGCAAGAGTATTTTGTTGCTTTACTTTAAATCTAATATTAGTTTAGAGATAATATAATCCTTATGTATATAATGTATGTATAGAATTTAGATAATTAATAAAATAAGTTGATATTTATTGAGTGACTACTACCTTACTAATTCCTAGATCAGTGATATACTTCTGTACTTCAGCAGCTGTGGCATAAGACTGAGTCCTGCCTACAATAGGCCCACGTGGATTGTTTTTAATTTTATCAGACCTTTGAGTGAGAAACCTATGGCACTGAACATTAAGGATGTCCACAAATTCTGACTCAAAATCTTGATCTTGATACCATGCTCCTCCTGATATAGATCGGTCTGGTTCCAAGTTGTAGAGCATGTACACTTTTTTCTTAGAAGCCTAAAAATTCAAATAAATTCTTGTTAAATAGCATAATGCACAATGAACATGTACATTATACAAATATATAGTTCACTTCTCAAAACTGGATGCAGCAACTAATTTTCTTTTTCGATAACTATCAAACCCAAAAAGGTAAGTTATAGACTCACATTAACACATTTTACAGCTTTAATAAGTTTCTTGCTTTCCAGATTTTTTAATACTTTTGTTAGCTGTGTGTTAGCTAGATTAGACCGGACTCGTATATCTCTTATCCATATACCCTTGTTTCCAGCTTCTTCTATTAAATTAAAAACAACTTTTTCTTCATTATCAGCACCTTTTACTGCTTGCTTATTTGTTAGAGTTTTTAACCTGAATAACAATATTTGGTCATAAGCATACGAGTGAAGAAATTATCTTGTCAAACAAAAAAACAGTCAACAATCTAATAATAAGATGCCATACCTATACAATAAGATACCATTTTGATTAAATAAATCGAAAAATTCTTGCTGTAACAGTTCATTGATTGCAGGTACAAGATCAGCAGATGATACTTCAGGAATTGCCGCTGTTATATCTTTATGTGAAATTCCTTTTGGATTTTTCTTTGCTACGTTTAATATTTTCTCTTTTAACTGGTCCTCTGATTTCGCGCTCATTTTAAAAGACGTATTTTATTTTGCTTTTGGGTTTAGACCATGCTACTACACCAGAGTCACAGAGTACTTTTATATATATACCAGAGTAGACTTTCAACAAAAACAAAATTCACAGGTGTTAAATCAGCTTGTTTGACAGAGTCTTGACAGTATTTTTTATTTAATTTCATAACCTGGCTACTAAGGCCTTTAGCAGGCCGTGGTAGTTAAAACCAGGATAATTATTGTTACCCACAATGTGAACTTATGTGTTTAGAACGGAGGCTGGCCGTAAGGGACTTATACAAAGCGGACAGGGCGCTGTGAAGATAAAATGAATGGCTTCAAAGGGAACGAAATATACTTAGCGTCGCGGGCGCGCGGACAGACGTCATACACGTCCCTGTCTCTTTTGTATTTCAAGTCCCTATTATTAGGATTTATTTGTATATAACATTTTCGAATTCTACGTATAGAAGTCAAGTTCAAGTGATATGAAAAACAGCTTTTTTGCCATTTCAATAATTTTGAATCCAACTCTAGGAAGGTGAGTAGGTCTCTGGGTGTGGGACGCAACGTGTGTCGTGTCGACACCCTTGCGCCATCGAATGTTCCAAGTAAGGCAGGCTGTGGCTTCTTTTCAAGGACATATCTCGCCGACTGATCGACACTTTGCGTGACCAGAGGGCTGGCTCGTTCTTTGCTCAAAGAATTAGCATTGCCATTCAACGTGGCAATGCTGCCAGTCTTCTGGGCACGTTTCCGGATGACAGCGATGCGGAGGAATACTTTGACGCCTGAGTGTACTTTGTTTTTGTATATGTACATACTTAGGTTTAGTAGATGTAAATAGTTTTAAGATAGTATATAGTTAAATTATGTTTGTCTGATTGTAATAGAGTTAATAGGTACTGCTTTGTAGATGAGTACTCGGATTTTTAGTGTTACGAGTGATGTTCTTCCTAAGAGCCAGTTCAGTTTTCGGAGTAGGATGTTAGCTCGTTACGTTTTTTCTCTATTTGGTATTTCCATGTCTGTTTCCTGTCGAGATGCCCACCGGTTAAACACAGCTAAGTACCTACTTAGCTGTGTTTAACCGGTGGGCAGTCATCATTTCTGAGAGTGAATGTTACATGCGTTAACTTGTTGGCGCTAGCTGTTATTTTCCATTCTCTCATCGACTTATAGACTTTGTCGAGGTGATTTTGAGGGACCCTGTGAGGGTGTTTGCTAGTGCACAAAGTAGCTGTAAAATCAGCGAAGGTGGCAGAAATAACATCTTTTGACGTTGGAAAGTCTGCTGTATATTTAAGGTAGAGGGTAGGACCTAATTCGGAGCCCTGAGTACGCCGTACGAGTAATTTATTATTACCCGGAAAAGTCTGTCTTCTAAGTAAGACTTCAATAGTTCAGACAGGTTGTGTGGCAGCTGTTTTTTTTATTTGACATGGGTTTGTTTTGACTCTAGTCTTATAGATGACAGAGACAAAGTCGACGATGGAGCGAGTACAGAAGAAGCCTGTTCACTCGAATTTTGAAGGGTTGTATGCGTTCGGAAACACAGACGCAGGCAGAGAGTTCCTTTCCTTTGCTGTGCGCATTATAAAAGACGTTTGGAAACGTTTAGTGCGACTTGGTGAAATAGCAGCAAGGTAGAGATGGTAACTTACAGTGCGAGAAGGGGGCTGGTGGGATGAGGTCGTGAAGTCCCGGAAGGTTTCCCCGAGGTACAATCTGTAGAAAACCGACAAGCAGGCAACCTTGCGGTGTTGAGCCGAGCTGTGAAGCTTGGCATCCACCAGTTTTACTTCGCCAATGAGCCTCTTAGCTCTGCGTTCCAACAAATCAAGCGCGGCAAGTTGGTATTTAGCTGAACAATACTAAAGATGGCTGCAATGCTACATTCAGGATCGGATTTGTGCTTTGAAAGGGTTAAAAGGCGTGAAGTATCGCTTCACTCTATTAAGGATAACAGTCAAAAAGATTTGTAAAGACTTATGGCAGGAATATTTTGATGAGAGGTCGCTCACCAAAGGCATATGGTACAGGGACAATACAGGCAGGACCTTTTCGTTGTCCATGGTTCCAGGGAGATGGAAATCCATAGACAATATATTGTGACACTGTTGAGACTTCGGTCCGGGCAAATTCCATCAAATAAAGCACATTTAATGGGTAAAACGGACTCACCTAGTTGCACAGAGTGTAACGCGATCGAAGATGTTGACCATGTTTTGCTCGTATATGTCCGGAATGAGGCTCAGCGGCGAGAGACACCCTGAGATACGCAGTGCAATATAGGGATATGTACCTAGCAGCTTCGTGGCCTTTCCTTTTTCGGAAGGGGCCAGGAAGTTGTGTGCATTATACATGTGACATTTACGTATCGGAAACATCGCCAAGCAACAGCTGGGCTCTGCTTCCACTCCATAGTAAGATTTTAGAGCCACGATGTATTTAGCCATAAAAGTTATATTATAATAAGAATTACGGAGCGACATCGTCATTGTTGACCGAGTCCCCTCTGAAATAAAATAAAAATGTTGGTCGACTGTTACTCATTTAACTCGAAGCCTAGGTAGCGGTGATAGTTTCGCTTCTTCCCCACTGCTCAATTAGATTGCTCAACTAGTTGAGCAGTTGAGCAGTCGGACATAGTTTATTTTTCCAAACATTTTATGCTCTATAGCTCAACTAGTTTTTGCTCAACTTGGTTGATCAGTTAGTTATTTTGTTATTCTTATTAATTATGAGAGTGTGTCTAAATTCGTTATAAAATGTTACTACATTTTTTTCACTTAAATTAGCACTTTATAAACCTTATTTCGCAAACGGATCCTCCAAAAAATTGAACAACAATTACTTGTTGACTAGACTATTAGTCCCTAACTTTGAATTGGATATTACTCATTTTCTAAGTTATATTTTTATTGAAAAAATGTGCTCGTACTGTGATAAAAGTTCAAGATATTTATGTTGCATTTCTTCTTTTACACTTTCTCTCTTTCATGGTTCAAGGCTGGTCTACCAGTATTTTGATAAGACAGACAATCTCTGAGCAAAGCATGCAGAACTAGGTTGTGTAACGTCCGTATTCTAATGTAAATAGTGTGTGTTTGAAGTGACCAAAAAAATTGAAGACTTTAGCCAGGCGCAGTTATATCTTAAAAAAAAACTTAACTTCGTCTTACTGACAGTGACGTATAAAGTTTCAGTCAGATAGGTCAATGTCAGCCGGTGTTGACAGCACAGAACACAATTATTAGACATTACTCTAGGGAGGAGGGTTTCATTCCGTACTGTCATATCTCTGTCAGTCAGTAGTGTCAATAACATGAAAACCTCTGTTTTGTTGTGAGTAATTTAACAGCAAAAATATGAAAAAGTTATCACTTAAAGTTATGATTTTGTTAATATTGAGTAGCTTTACTGTTCTATACTTATATTCTAAAGTAAGTAGTAATAAAAAAAAGTTCTCTACCATTAACAGGCCTCTGTCCACCGCGTAAGTATAAACTTTATGATGATTCTTTAGATACAAATTATTGTTGTAATAAATTGTTAAGGGACTTTACCCAAAAATATTGAGAAATTATTTTTTACAGGGTTTTAAACAACAAGGAGATTCAAGAGGTAGAAAGAGTAGTGTTATCTTTTGTAGTTTGCGATTCAAGATTCAACGAGTCCTTGAATGTGGTAAAATCAGTATTGTTGTTTACCAAAGTTCGAGTACACTTCGTAATATTCGCCGACGACAGCCTGAGACCAAGATTTAATGAAACTTTAACAAGATGGAGACATTTAACAAAGAACCAATTGGAATTTGAACTTCATGAAGTTAGCTTTCCTGAAGAACATGAACAGGACTGGATGAACCTATTCAGTAAATGTGCAGCTCAACGATTGTTTATTCCTGTAAGAAACTAAATGGCTTGTTGTGAAATTACTTTTTTTTGTGACAATTTTTTCTCTTCTGCAAATTTTAAATAGGAAGGAAGTATGAAGTTGTTTACAGGTATGGTTGTCCCATCATGTAGCTGACATCTAAAGAATACCAGATGTGTTCGAATTTTTATTGATAGCAAATTACTTTATTCCAGGAGTTAATACCTCACATTGATGCTATGATCTATGTGGATGCAGACACATTGTTCTTGGGGCCTGTGGAAGAGCTTTGGCATTTTTTCACAAAGTTTAATACATCACAAATATCTGCAATGTCCCTAGAAGATGATAACCCAAATGTTTCTTGGTATCCGAGATTTGCAAAACATCCCTTTTATGGCAAATATGGTAAGAAAACGATGAAGCATGAAATGCATGAGTTTCATGCATGACATTTGATGAACCAAAAGAGGTCCTGTTAGTAGCAAATTTTAAATTATCCATCATGTTCCTGCTCAAGTCCCAAGAAGAAAGAAATGTTCTGCCCCTGTTCTCTGTTTTGAGTTGGAGCAAATTTAAAATTCAAATTTATTTATTGTTTGTCACAGGTGGAAAAGCAGTTCTTATAATAATATATTAATTGCTGTAACATACCCATAGGGTGTACAATCTATACTAATATAATAAAGTTAAAGAGTTTGAACACACTAATCTCTGGAACTATCAGTCAGATTTGGTATTATTGAAAAAATATTTTTGTATATGATAGCCACACTTATGAAGAAAGTTATAGGCTATATGGGAACAGAAAAAAATGGAATATGCACGTACGAAGTTGCGGGCAAAAGCTAGTATATAATAATCAATCAAAATCTATTTTATCATTTATATTTATTCATGTCAAAATACATTATACTGAATTAAAATTATTACTCATGTCAAAATACATGATAAATTAATGAATACTATCTCTAATGGCAGAACATCTTTTTCTTCTCTTCCATACATCCCTATTATGTGTAGTCCCAGAGTTACCTTCACCTGTAGTTAGTACTAAACACTTTCCAAACTAGCAGAACCAAAGTTAATAACACAAGCACTCCCAGCAAGAGCGTACCCAGGATTTGAGCTAGAGGGGGGCAGCTCATATACCTGTTTTGCAGTTTGTTGTGCTTCATTGCCGACGACTATGCCCTGAATCGTCGACGAGTTCGGGTGGGGGCGGGGCGTTCGTTCGCGTCCATCCCGATTATTCCCACGTGGATTGCAACCAGATGGCAATCGCGAATTAAATTCCCAGTTGCCACCAGGTGGCGCATGCCTTGGACTATCTTTTGCCTGGATTGTTTTTATATATATTAAGTATACAAAAAGAATTTTCCAAATCAGACCGGTAGTTCCAGAGATCAGCGCGTTCAAACAAACAAACAAACTCTTCAGCTTTATTATTAGTATAGATAAAATTACTTAAAACCATATTGGATACGTCTGACCGCCACACAGTGTGGCCGATGACATCAAAACTTGGCAATTAATATTTTATGCTGGTTTTACTTTTAAAATAAGTTAAACACAAAGATTATGTCATAATTTGATTTAAGGAAACAAAAAAACACAAAATATTTTATAAATGTATATATTTATTCACATTGATTCGTTTTATCCCTCACTACAATCAGTTGATTCTTCATCGCTGTCTTCAGTGTATGTCACCTCATCGGTTGATGAAGCCGCAGATGTATTTAAATCTGGACAGTCCAGTAATTGGATTGTATCTGGATCAAAACTTGATTTCCGCTTTATCGGTTGATGCATACTTGAAATGAGAGGATCCGATGATATCAAAAGTCGATATAAAATATCAGCATTGGTTTTTTCGCGAGAACTTTTCCGTGAAAATCTCTCTCTGTACCTTTTAAACATTTTGTTATTTGCTTCTTGCGCTTCTTCACTCAGTTGTCCTATAGGCAGTAATGCATTTTCTATAATAATAGGCCCATGGATCAGTACCTTATGTATCGTAGGAGGCATTGAGTACCAGGAGTATTTTTCAACAAATAGGTATGCTGTTTCCAAAGCAAAAGCTTTGAATCGGTTTACGTTTATATCAAACCCACTAGCTATGGCTTTTAAAATTGTGCGAAATCTTTTTATAATATCAATATCAATCCCTGTTATTCTGGCAGATGTATCAGCATTCTCGAAAAAACGCCTTGCGGTGTTCCCATCGTTACTACTCCCGTAACCTGGTTTCGGTTTGTCTATAATCAGTCCAAGTTCACTCTTAAATTCCTCACATATTCTCTTTTTGTTGGCATCAACAATTTTTTGATTTTCTTTTCCTCGAGCTTGCCAGGTTTTTATTGGTAATTTGCAGGCTACTTTCAGAAGACATTCGAAGAATCTAATCCAGGCATGGAGCGTTGACATTCCATATTGTAGTCTAGATTTGTCTACTGTAGCTTCCACACATTTCGAAATATTGTTAAACTTTTTTGACGTTAATCCGCAGAGATAACATTTCATTGTCGAACTGGTATCAGTCAATGCATTGCAGATTTGCCCGTCAACCATTGTGAACAAAAGTTTGTGACGTATTACAATACTGCGACCATTTATTTCGTATGCAGTTGGTATCAAGTTAAGAATTTGTGTATTAATATGGTCGTATGTTCTTTTTTAGCGAGTTCAGTGGTCTCATGAGCAAATTGAAATTTAATCGGGCGACAATATCTTGTGGATGAAGGCCTCGGGTTACTCCAATACACAACTTGTTCTTTTACTGGGCCCTCGGGATCGCCAGATATAAGTCTCAGAGGTACAACTGATGACAAAAAAATGCTTGCATCACTGGCTACCCCACTTGCAAATGTTTGCTTATATTCGAAATGCCCAGATAAACCATCAAATCCCCATTTACAAATTAATAATAATTCAAAAACATCGTTTTGATCTTCGAAAACAATCTTTTGAGATTGCATAAGGCGAGAGGCTGTGTGATCTAGAGTGTTTGAAGATTTATTTCAGCTGAAAGATCAATAATTGATATAAATTGTCTGTCAGGGTAACAATTCTTTTTAGCCGTTTGAATAATTTTATACGAAGGAAATCGCGCCTTGTCTTTATTTCTAAATATGTTGTACTGATGCCTCGTCACTTAAGCGTCTATAAATGTACTTAAAGCTTCTTCTGCTGAAAGCTGGGCTATTTGTCGATCAGTGCTTTTTTTATAAGCTGCTTTGTAACGAGTGGCACGTTTGGGTGATGTTTGGGTAACTTCTTTGACTATTGTTGCCGCATCAGTTGCCCCTGAAGACCTTAAACTCATTTGTGCTGCATAGCACAATACTGCAGTATTAGGTGTAGACCTTAAGTCTTGAGTTTTTAGTCTCTTAGTCCTCTCTGAAGCGGCTTTGAAGTCAATATTGGGTCTTCCCTTTTTTTTGGAAATTTCTGTGTTGATACATTCCTCATAATTCCGAAAATTTATTGACTTTTCTAGCCAAGCATTGTTTTTATCTAAAAATCGATGCTTCATCTTTTGAGAACTTGACCATCTCTTCTCATAATCAGAAACGAAGTACGAAATTTTGTTGTGTAATTCAGCTAATTTCAATTTAGGACACCTTGTTCGCTTATATTTTGTTAAAAATAACACTTTTTCTTCCAATTTAGAATGGCCAGACTCATTCATTTTCTCATATAAAAACTTTCTGGATAAGAATATATCAGTACTACCCGAACCTAAAACAAAAGAAAAATAAAAATGTATTTTCTTTAAT